>BMAU01005118.1:0-115000 GCA_019973935.1 Trichonephila clavipes | reverse complement strand
TGCCGTTCTCACACTTAAGCTAGGAGAGTGTTGATTAAGAGAAATATTTATGGGTTTAACTTCTACCATATGCTGTTCGCCAAAACATGAACTTAATGTTATGATCTCTTCGGAAGGTGTTTGCACTCTAATTAGTGAGGAATTTAAAACTGGGATCTGGCAACCTGAATCAATCAAAGCTGTTACGGGCTGATTTTCCACAAAAATGTTTACGTATTGAAGATTTGCGCATTCATCGCTATTTTGTTTTTCGCTCTCGATTTTCAAAGTATTCACGTTTATTTTTATTATGGATGTGATCATTAGATTCTTTAGGTTTAAAACGCTTCTCACAGTCTCTTGCGCAATGAGATGAATCACCGCATATAAAGCAATTTTTATTTTCTCTTTCAAGATATTGGGGATAGTTCTCTTTAACCTTTGGTTTAAAGTTTTGTGATCTATTTTTAAAGGGGTCTTGGGTATATCCATAAGTAATAGGAATTTCTTTATGTGATCTGCTTCTAGATGAAATATAAATATCACACTCTTTAGCTAAATCAATAGGCCTAAACCAATCTTCTGCTTCTCGAATGCCAATATGAGTTGCAGTTTCCTTATTTAAAGTTTCAAATAATTCATCAGAAATTATAAGATCACATAGAGATTCAAAGGAATTAACTTTTCTTAACGAACAATAATATTGGAAGTTTGCCGTCAATCTTGCAGCAAATTGGATGTATGTCTCGCCTGATGATTTTACAGCATTTTTAAATGAGTTTAAACACTCGCGAGGGGTTAATTGGAATTCTCTGAGTACTATAGATTTTAGTTTTTCATAGTCATTTAATTCCTCTTCTTTAATATACAGTAAGACGTTATGAGCTCTTTCGCCCAGAAGATTTATTAAAATTTCAGATTTATATTCGTCATTTATTTTCTTGGTTAAAAATGCGCGTTCTAATGATTGGAAGAACAGATTAAAATTTTCAGATCTGGTGGGAACAGGAAGAGATAAAGTTTTATACTTTTTATCATATTTTCTATGTTAGTTTCGAACTGTTTTTCTTCGACTTTAGCTGCAGGATTTAAACTTAATGCTTTATTTTTAGCCAATTGAAGTCCGATTTCTTTTTCTAATTTTGCTAACTGAAGTTTCGTGAGCTCAATTTTTTGTTCTGAAGTTACCTCTCTTTCGTTTTGCGATACTCTCTCATCTATACAGTTTTGAATTAAAGTTTTAACGAAATCTGGATCACTTTCAAATGTACTACTGTTCTCAATTTTAGTCTTTAGTTTAACTATAGTGTCAGCACTCTCCACAGTACCGTCTAGCTCCTCAACAACTCTTATGAAATCCTCTTTAAGAGCGTTTTTATACATTTTAGAAAAATTTAGAAAGTTCCTACCTTTTTTTTTTTTTTCTGGCTCCCTTGTTGCTCGCACGTACGATGTATCCAATAAAAACGTTGATTCCACTGATTTCACCTCTTCGCAGGTAATATAGTTGAAATTGTAGTTCCGGCCTCTACACAGGCGGATTATTCACACTGAGTTAGTTCCAACCTCTACACAGGCGGGATATTTGTCGATGGTTCGTTGAAAAATACACCTCTACACAGGTTATTTTGTTATTTGTTCCGACCTCTACACAGGCGGAATGAAGTTGAAAAATTCAACCTCTACACAGGTTGAACGAAGTTTCCGAAAAATGGCGGAGCGTCTCCTTCACGGACGCTGTTGTTCATTGTCCAGACTTTGGTTCAAAATCGAAATTTTATCGATCCCGGCCGAGCCCCCATAATTTGTGGGAGACAACAAGGGGTCCAAAAGTCTTTCTTATGGTTTATTTAACATTAAACAAAAATTAATTAAAAAGGTAGATAAGTTTTTACAGATAAGTTTGACGATGATATTCAGAAGGTAACGCCTGCTCGCGCACCTCTCGCGTTCTCCTTTCTCTCTCTCTCTGCTCTAATCTAATGTCCAAGAGTTTTTGTTTCTCTTCCACTAATTCAAAAGTTTTAGTTCGTGTTTTAGCTGCGCCTGCGCGCGAAGACTGCCTTGCTTTTGGCTGCATGCCACATATATATGTATATATATGTGTATATATATGTATATGTATATATATATGTGTGTAATCCATAATAATATATACAAATAGTAATAAACCTATGTGTAACTAATCAGAACATTAAGAAATATTAACCACAGCAGTGCAATAGCATATGCATATATATAATCAAAAATTTTTACAAATAGCTATAAAACCTAAGTGTAACTAGTCAAGATAGTAGGAAATATTAGCCACAGTAGTTCAATAACAAACTCCTGGCCTTAGGAACCAATATTGCAAGTTTAAACAAAGTTTTGGGGGTAGCCAACCTTCCCCTGTAATTTGCCTATACTCTGAGCCATAGGGAAAGGAAAGAAAACTTCTCAAACATACACATTGATATTTAAATGAAAATAATATTAATTTATTAAGCATGTGGTGCCATCTTTTGTGTGTGTGTATATATATATATGTATACATATTGTTATCATATTTTTAGGTAGATTTTGTTCTAATTCTGCAACCATGCTTAGCACAATGCATTCTATTGAACACTGTGCCAGAAATTGAAACCAACCAACCTGTTCTTATCCTAATTGAATTTTTAGTATAGATTTGAATAATCTTCAGATTAAGCTAATTTTTTTTTGTTTTGTTTGGCTATGTGTGCTGTTTCCCTTGCAAATTATTTAATAAGCAGTTAAATAATTAATCATTTTCTAACATATGTGGGAATTACAAAACATAGGACAGGAATTTAGAAAAGTATACAATAAGGAACAAAATATTTATCTCCTACATTTGCCGTTTGGGGAAATTAGTACATGAAGTTTCAAAATTTAAATTAGATAATGTATTAATTTTGCATGTTAGGGTTCAAATGTTAACATACAATTCAATGACATGGTAAACATAAAAAGGTGGACATTTGTTGGATTTAGTTTTGGTATATTTATCTTTAAATTTGTTGGGGCGAACTTGCTTAGATAATATACTGGGTCTCAAATTTAAGATTATTAAATCCTCTTAGGCTCTTAGAAAACCAGGCTCTAGTAATTTGCACTGCTCTCCTTCTCTTTAGTGCTGTTTAGGATAATAAAAATCAGGTTAATCAAGGTTGTAGTCAACCTTGATTGAATATTTTAGTGTGCCTTGCTTTATATTGCCAAAAATATTTTAAAAATATTAATAAATATTGTTATGAGATAGTTTATTTATTTAAATATATTTGTGAAGTGACTTTTCATTCATATTTTCTAATAAAAATTATTTTTTAAGGTAAATATATCAGAAAAGAATTTAGAAACTAAAAGGTAAATTTTATTTATTTTTATAAGAATTTTAAATGTTAAGAATTTTTTTGTTAAAATAAGCATGACTATATTAAATTTTGGTTATACTTTTTAAGTGTTTTGATTTTAACCCCTTAACTGCCTTTGGCTTATATATATGTCTCTCTCTCTCTCTTTGCTCAGGCATATATATATAAGCTCTTCCGAAGTATGAAATTTTTCTCTGTGCTGCTACCTGTAAAACTTTCCTGAAGGCTTTTTAATATAGTGCAATGCCTGTGACATCATTTACAAAATACTCACTTACTTAACTAAAGGATTTACTTATTTATGCCTTTCCTATTTTTCCAATGTGCCATATAACTGCGCACCTTTGTGAAAAATGGTGGTACTGGAAAACGAATTGTGTTACTTTTCCTTCGCAGTTAAGGCGTTAATTATTACTAGATAATAATTTTTATTTGATTGAAGTCAAAGTATTTTGTGCCAAATTTTTATATATATTGCATATATGTATGTGCGTGCATAACTTATTTATATAATTGATCATTCTAGATTCTATTCCAGAAAATAGATGTTTTTGATAAATCATAAATTTTTGGGAGAATTTTCAATGTGAATAATTTTTATTTAGTTTGAAAAAAAATTTCTTTTTTGAACAATGCAGTTTTAATCAATTTAGCAACATTTGTGATGTGCATTTAAAAGATTTTTCATTTAATTCATGAATTAAAAATGCATTAGATTTAAACCTATAAACTAGTGCATTATAAAATTGATTTCAATTAAACCTATTTTATATTGATAACTAATTGTCATTTATGACAATTTTTTTTAAACTGATCTGTTGTACAATTTTACCTAATACTTTTAGATAGTATATGACATTATGTAGAAATATATCTTAAAAAAAATAATGTATTCAAGTTTTTTTCAAAAAATAGGATGTTTTATACATATTACTCGAACAGATTATTAGTGATTTATTTTTTACTTAAACTTGTCTCTAATATATATACATTGTTCTATTTTTCAGAAAAGATATTATAAGGCATCTTTTGACCCCATCCTGTACTGTTTTAGATGACAGTATTGGTTGTGCAATATGGTTTGCTGCTCGTGGAAAAGGAATAATCATGACAGATGAAAGGTGTACAAGCTACACTTCTCCCGCTCGGGTAATGATTTCTTTTAAAATTAACCATACATTAAAGATTCTTTAGTAATTTAGGATTTGTTTATAAGTGAATTATTTATAGCTTTCAGGATTTCTAAAACTCCTGGAAGACATTTATGTTGAATTATCATTGCCATGCACGAGTTCTGAGTATTAAAGAATGTAATTTTAAAACGAGTGTTTCGAATTAATATTAATAATTTTTTTGATTAATATTTTGTGCAAGCATGTGTGTTTACTTGCTTGATAAAAGTTTTATGCAGTTTTAAAAATAGATGCTTCCATTTTTTTAAAAATTTTTTATTTTAACATCTTATAATTTTTGTTAACTTAAAATTTATATTTGTTTTGATTTATATTAATTTTTCACTTTTCAACTTTTCATTCCTTTATTTAACAATAAATTTTAGTGGATTAGATTTATTTTATCATAGAACTTGGGAAATAATTTATCTAGGAAACTGCACGATAAATCTTGTTGATAATTTTTAATAATTTTTTCAAAAATGGAAAAGTTGTTTCGTAATTTTTAAAATATCCTTTAAATTATTGATAAATGTTTTTTAAATTCATCATTATACCAATTGTTTATAATACGGAGATTTTTTATACATAAAATTTCTGTTTTATATAAAATTTCATACTTTTATATAAATTGTGGCAAGTACATGTTTTGCCATAGATCACAAATTTTCTTTAAAAAAAATTGCATATTTTTTTCTTTCCTGTAGTAGCAATATTATGTGTATAATATAATATTGCTAACATATTATATTTAGTTTTCAAATATGCACTTTCTGAACAGAAAATGTTACACCATGAAGATTCATCTGTATAAATATATGTAAATATTGGAGAATAAAGCAGCCAATCAAATGACAGTGTATTTTCATTGTTTTAAATCTTTAGTTTTATATACATTGTAAATTGTCTGTGTGTTACCTGTTAGTCAAAATCAATGAGAAGAGAAGGAAGGAAAGAAAGGTGTTGTCTATGATTGCTAAAAATTTTAAAATGTAATTAACATTTATTTTGAAATAAATTACTGTAACAAAATACAAGGAAATCTAAAAAAATTTTAACTGCTTATTTTCAAAATTTCATAATACTGTTTTTAATTATTAGGTATTGCTTGTTGGCATGGGAGCTGATGAACAACTTGGTGGTTATTCGAGACATAGATCTAAATTCAAGTATATGCATATTTTAAGTACATGTATTTATCATGTATTCAAAACTGTGCATGAATAACTAATTTTTATTTCTTTCCAGTGCTTTTGGTTGGGATGGTGTTGTCAATGTATTGTGCATGGAACTAGATCGAATTGGTTCCAGAAATCTTGGCAGGGATGATAGGTTAGTTTTAATTGTTCTATTTTTCTAGACTAAAAAGCAGAAAGCAATAAAGCTTGTTTAAAAATGCCTAAGTATGTTCTACAACAGGGATGGCAATCCAATGACAGGCGATGCAGTATTTTGGGCACATCACAGATCAAAACATTTTACATTTTAGTTCAATATAACAAGGTTCACTCTGGAGTATTATGAATAAACGTGAGTGATCGGTCACCAGGCAGCAAGGAGAACACTCGTTTTTATTGCCTTGTCTTAGTTACATCAATGAATTCAATTGCTAATGATACAAAGTTTGTTTGTGCGTAGCACAGTCAATTTCGTTGACACAACTGTATTTTAAAGTTTATTTGTGCTGTATTTACGATTCTTAACTGTTATTTGACATGGCTATTTCACCAAAAAAAAAGTGCAAGATTGTAAATACAACTGAGAATTTCAAACTTGGTGGACCAAGAAATATAGCATGATTTGTAAAGGCAACAAAGCAGTGTTTGTTTTATTTTCTAGAACAGGAGTGGTATGTAGCAGAAAGAATTAATTGCAAGTGCAATAAAAGACAGAAATAAACAATCGATGTCTATAATTAAATAGTAAAAAATTTCATACGAGCATGGCAAGTTACTCGGCTGCAAATGTCATTGCTCGGCATAATAAACCTTTTCAAGAGGGAGAGTTTTTGAAGGAAACCTGGTTAGCAAGAGCATCCTCTCTTTTGACAGTTTTAATAAGAAAGATAAGATAATTCGGTGCATCAAAGATTTTCTTCTATCTAGAAACAGAATAAAAGAAAGAATCTTAAAACTGGTCGGAAATGTAACAGATCAACAAAAAAAAGGACATTTTACATCGCTATGTCTTGAAGAAAGTACTGTTACTAAATCTACACGTTTAGCTATTTTTGCTCGATATTTTGTAGGAAACATCATTAAGGAAAAATTAATTGTGATAACATCATTGCTAACAACTACAAAGGGTACTGATATTTGTACAACTGTTAAAAATTTGCCTGCTGAGAAAGAAATTGATTTGAGTGAGTAAATATTAACGTCGCATTTTTCAGCTACATGAGGGCTTTGGGCAACAGACCTCGTAATTTTGAACCATGGTCAAGTGACGTGGATGACACCTGAGCTGGCACCCCCCCTCCTACCACACCAACAGGAGGACGTTTCAGCTCTCGGCAGATTTAACGTGCATTGCTGCCCTACACGACGGGTCTTTAGTGGTACTGGGCTCAAACTCATGACATACCTGCTATGATCCGATCCCTTGACCACTGGGCTACCACAGTCCCCGAAATTAATTTGAAAAAAATTGTTTTTGTAACCATTGATGGTGCTCCAAATATGGTGAGCCTAAAAAGGGAAAAAAAATGTTTTCATTAGTTTATTTCAAACAGATGTAGGACATTCAGTTCTTGAGTGCTACTGCATTATTCCCCAACAAGCTTTGTATGCTAAGAGTGGTTTAACATTTCTTGATTATGTAATGGCCTTAGTCTCGAAAGTAGTCAATCTCATATCATTGTAGGCTTTAAATAAGCGAAAGTTTGATGCTTTGTTGGATGAAGTCAACTCGATGTATAATGGCTTATATTAATGTATAATAATGTTCTTTGGTTAAGCCGCGGGAACGTACTTCAAAGGTTTGTTGACTGCTTAGAAGAAATCAGTTTCTGCAAAATGAGAGAAAAATTGAGAAACACCCATTGTTCTGGGTTGTTATGTGGCTTTTAAAATAATGTTTTTTACAGACATGTGGCAACATTTCAACGAATTGAACGTAAAGCTTGAAGGCACAAATGAAACAATTATCATTATGGTAGATCTCATTTGCGCTTTTGATTCTAAACTGTATGTTTTCAGAAACAATATTATTACAAGAAACTACAAGTACTTCCCAAACTTGAAAAAAAATGTTAAAGATTTAGATGTACATGAGAAAACAGACAAACAAAAAGTTATTAAAGAATTTATTTCCGTAACTGATTCTTCAATCAAGGAATTTTCAGCGAGATGTTCTCAGTTCAAAGAATTATCAAAAAGGCTCAAGTTTATTATGTACCTTTATGTGGCTTCATTTGAAAAATCGAATGTGTCCCAATTCGATTGGTTGGAAATTAATAAAATTTAAATGCAGCCGATCGATTTCCAGTCTTTAGTTCAATATGGATTAAAAAATTTATTGAAACAAGGAAAAAATTGGAATTAATTGAAACCGAAAAGATTAACAAGCAATATAAGTAAAAATGTTAGTAATGAAATTTTGGAAATTTGGAATTCGATTCCAGACACTTTTAACTATTTGAAGAAGCTGGATTATGCTATTTTTAACCACATTTTCATCTACCTACGCTTGGGAGTCATTATTTTCAGAGATGTATAACGTTAAAGACTCGCTTAGAAACCGTTTGGAAGATGACTCTAATTCAGCACACACTCTTCTAAAAGACCTTACAGTGCTAATATAAGTTATTTGTCATCTAATCTGCAACAACAGAAGTCACACTAATGTTACTTTAATTTGAATTACACATACAACTAAAATATTTACTAGCATTCAGTACAAAATGTACTTTTCGTAATAAATAAAAAGTTTTGAGTTAGTATTAAGTTTAATTATTTTGCCAATAATCATGAGTCAAAATTATTTGATGGCAAGTCTATATTTCATTAAACATTTCTTTGGAAAAAAATGGCTCGTTGATAGATTGGGATTTAACTTGGAAGAGGTTTGCTCCCCTCTATACTATAATTTTTAATTCATCTTGTTTCTATCTAATACAGTAAAAAAAAAATTATTATTGGTTTTTGTTATATATGTATTCTGAATTTTTTAAAAGTTTTCTTCCATTTGAAAATGGTTGAATTGTTTACAGTCTTAAATTTGATTAATTCTGAAAATCAATTTGTTAGTTATATAGATTTATATCTTGCTCATTTGCAATTCTTTTTTTTTTAACTTTATGGTACATTTAGCTATTATTAATGTTATATTAAATGATTTATAGAAAGGTTTGAAAGATCAATCTTTCTGTAGATAAATCTGTTGTTGTTACTTATGCCACCTGATCGACAATAACATCAGATCAAGGTCCACAAAATTCATTGCGACTAGGGGCTACATTTTTATGCCTGTTGTTAGTCTTAGTTTTGAGCACCATGCAAGTGGCAGTACGATTTAGTTTGGCTCCACCCCAATTCTGAGGGAGAACACCTTGAGGATGTTCAGGAACCTCCCACCTCTCTTCCCCTTCCAACCAACCTCATGAGAGGTGGTTCGAGGGCTATTTAGCCTCCCATGCCATGAAGGCAAAGTACGTTTACAAACATCTGCGCCTTCTCCTGGATTTGAACCCAGGCCTTATGGCACTGCTGTCAGTGTCACTCACCACTATACCAGATGGGCCATTATATGATCTATTTTATTTAACAAAAACTATTGCAGACCTTTAAATTTACTCCCAAATTATGATAAATCAGATTATTCCTCCTCCTTGGAAATAAGTAGAATATTCAAAGAATAATTAGTTAAAATACTAATTTATGTGTACATTTAAAAAATTGTATTTTCTTGAATTCTTATAATTTAATGTTGAATAATTTTAGGACCATTGCGGATAATGGTGTAGAATCACGTTATCCTTTTCTTGACGAAAACGTCGTTTCGTTTTTAAATGATGTTCCTATTTGGCTCAAAGTATGTATACTTTTTTTATCAGACCTTTTAAAAACATATTAAAATGCATTTGTTTAAATTATTTAAAAATTTATTTTAGATGAATATGAAGTTTCCACGAGGAATTGGCGAGAAGCTGCTTCTCAGACTTTTAGCATTTAAACTTGGTTTAAGTGAAGCATCTGCATTGCCAAAAAGAGCAATTCAGTTTGGTTCCCGAATAGCTCGAATTGAAAACTCAAGAGAAAAGGGATCCGACTTATGTAACAGATTATCACTTCTTGAGGACTGTTAATGTAAATAAAACTCAACAATTATACTCTCATTATTAAAAACGCTCTTTTTTTAAATACTCTTTGTGTCAATCCTTTATTAAATTTAATTTTCTTAAATTAAAATCAAAGTAATGTAATCTTTTCTGTATTCATTATTTGTCGTATTTGCTTAATTCACTTTCTTCGGAAAATTTTTCAACTTATTTTCTTTATTTTTAGGAAAACAATTTTTCCAAATTTTTCAAGAAAGTAGTTATATTTCACCTAATATGAATTAAAGCATTTAGATTCCTCAAATGTATTTTCATCCTAAGTAATGACATGCTATTTAAATTTTATTGAAATTCATTGAAGGATGGGATTAAATTTTATATCTAGCAACAAAAAGCAAGTAAAAGAATCTACATTTTGAATTCTTTTTAATTATTATGCTACAGATGTAGATATTTAATTGATATATTTGGCAGTTATCACTTCCATTTATTTAATGAAACCTATTATAATTATTTTTATGTTCTTGTGCTCTGTAACTTTGCCTGTGGTTGCATATTACAAAATTGATACACATATAACTTCATCTATGTTAACACCCTTAAGTTCCATTTAACTTGTGGGAGAAGTTATGTAGGGCACAGAGTCATCCCAGGTTCATGAAATCTTTAATTCTGGGAAAATTGTTTGTTACCAATGACCTCAGTATGCTCCTATATGACAGTCTTTATGGGAACTCAAATGTATTTGTCATGTTTTCCTTTTTCTTTTGAGTGGCAAATGTTTTTCACAATCTTGAAGGTACTTGGGGTGACTGAGTTCCCTGCATAACCTGTTTTGTTCCTAAATATTTTCTATGAACAGGTTACATTTTCCTCCTATGAATGATTTAGTGGTTTTGATTGCTGTGTTGTACGATTCATTTTGTTTTATCAATTGAAATGAACTGAATAAAAAAAATCGTCTGCAATCTATTGGATAAAATTGAAACTTAGATAAAAGAAAATGATCAAGCGAAGGAAGAACCCAATGAAGTAATGGATAAAAATCAGGATGGTGAAATTAAATTTGAGAAAAGTGATGAACATGAAACTTTTTGGTTGAGAGGAAGATTTTC
The DNA here is from genome assembly GCA_019973935.1 of Trichonephila clavipes. Classification (NCBI taxonomy): domain Eukaryota; kingdom Metazoa; phylum Arthropoda; class Arachnida; order Araneae; family Nephilidae; genus Trichonephila; species Trichonephila clavipes. The sequence continues at coordinate 104,079 of BMAU01005118.1, read as the reverse complement.
AAATACCACCTAAACAACTCCATCAAAAAAAGATATGAAGCTACAAGTGTACTACGAGACACACTGCGCCCTGTCAAAAAGACACATCGATCATCTAAGGGCAGGCCTGCCTAAAAGAAAGTGGCGTGCAAGGTCCTTTGGGTTGGTCACCCCGACCAAGCCAAAGGACCTTGCAGGCCACTTCGAAAAAAACATTATAATCTCGTGGGCTGCACATAAAAATATTTACCTTTATATAAAAAAAGCATTTATTGGAGTGTCAATTTAAAAACGGAATGAATTATTATTATTATTGTTTTCATTATTTTTCATGTATACAGACATAGATAATACAATAATGTTTATATAATATAATAATCCAATGATCAAATGTTTAAATATTACAGTTGCCATTTTCTTGAAAATTACGGTATTTCTATTGAATTGATCTTTCGTTACTCATTGTTGAAATTTGATAGTGCTGTCATTTGCAAACGATTAAATATACATTGTCCTTCTATCTTTACTGTCCTGAATACTTTTTTAAACTTTAAAAACATCTATGATTGCCTCTTGCTTTTTGGGCACTCCAAACAGAAAAGGAGGAGAAACAAAAGTCACACACACAGAGACATAAATCATCCATAGTAAAGGATATGCATCATGCAATTTGAAATTTATTAAAAAAGTAATTTACTATAGTAAAATCCAATGTAACTGTTTGATAAAATATAAATCTATTTTAATCTTAAGGACATTTCTACTATCAAAAAGGATTTATTTTAAAACAAGAACAGGTAAATACACTGTAGATATACATATATATATATAAATTTCCCCTCAAATAAATTTCTGATATTTAAAATTTTTTTAAAAAGAGTTGGCGGGCCGCAACTTACGTACTGGCGGGCTGCATGCGGGCCATGTGTTGGACACCTCTGATCTAAGGACAATAAAACTACAATAACTTGGAACAAAATGCACCCAACTCTTATTTTACGTGATTTTAAAATAACATACACAAATTCAACAAATTTTTTTCCTACACAAATGTTTTGTTCCAGCATGAATCCCAAAAAAATTTGGGGACTCATGCCCTTGATTTGATTGAGTTTATAATCATAAAGAAGGTGAAGTTCAGCTGTTAGCAGCTGATTTAATTTGCGAAGGATCGAAATTTGCTACAAGTATGAAACAACATTTTCTTATTCATGAAGTGCATTTAAATTTCAACATAATCATAAGTTTTATGTTGCAAGATATCAAAAATAATATTAGTAACTTGAAAAAGCGAAAAAAGAAAAATCATAGGCCCTTAATAACGAACGAAAATTTTCATTTGAATCAAAACCAAAAGTTGTACTAGGCTTATAGACTGAATTTTCACTGTTCACTAATTTTAAAATTTTCTTTGCAATAAAAATAAATTGTTTGTGTTTTGTAAATATCTAACATGGCTTTTATTACTTTTTTGTACGTTTTTTTTTTGCGAAAACGTTTAAAAATTTTCATCTTACATGATTTTTTAAAGTTGTGGAACATATTCCTAAATTTACCATATGTGGCATGTATTTTTTATGTGATTTTTTTTTTTTTTGCATGGTTTTCTAAGGAATGTAAGTACACACACCAGTGTAAAGAAAGGGTTGGATGTATGGCAGTTTTATCTGAAAGTATTATTCCTGTAATGTTGTGTCCTTAATTAAAGTCACACATTTGAAACATTTCAGTTCAGTTTGATTGCATTTTTTCTCAAATTATCAAAGAAAAATTGAAATGTCCTTTAAAGTAGGAGAGTATACTTTCTGTTAATTAAATTGTTCACTGGAATTTCGATTTTTATTGTGTACAATAAAAAGGATGGGGGGTGACTCTGTCATCCCGCGTGACCACTAACGTTAGTATCGAGTGCGCGACTTCTTTCGGGTTGAAAATTATTTGTGGGATTTATTCAAACATTAGCTTGCAAACGCTATATAAGTTTAAAAAAATATGTTGAAGATACTTGATGTGAGAGGGAATACTATTTATACTTTTTTCTACGCCTATTGATTTTTCAAATGGAAATGAATGGATTAAATTTAAGACACTGAACTATTGCAACCACCTGGAAAATTTTTTTTTACCAAGACTTTTTTTTAAAAAGCAAACAATTTTTTATTTATCGCGCATGTGCAGTTTTAATTACTTTAAAAAAATTTTAAGCAGTCTTTTGGGGTTTCTTCTTTTAATAAAAATATTGCAGTAAATTTACGAATAATATCAAATCACTGTTTTCATCCGAGTATCGATCTTGGTGCCATATAAGTTTAACTTGATATGATTCAAAAAGGTGCCAAGTTATTCCTATGCTTTATTGCACCGATTTTGTTGACCTCTCCCTTTTGACTAAGTCCATGTGGAGACTATTCCTCGGATTATTGAGCATTGCCATTGATCTAGTAAGTCAATTTTTCAAGTTTTTATTGGAAAACCACCATTCCATCATCTTTCTTTAACCTGTTCATTTCAAAATCAACATCCTGATTCTTAGAAATTTCGATTTTGTCGGAAGAAAGAAAGTGTATATTCGAATAAAATGATGAAAATGGCTACTAAGCGCCGATTTGAATCTAGAAATCGTGTATGAGTTGATGCACTGATGTATTGGAATTTGGCAGTGGTTTTTCATGTAACAGTGTTTCTGTTCTGATCTGTAACTTTGGATACTTTTATTGTACTGGCGATGATAATAGAAAAATGTTGTGGGGGATTTGCTTGGAAAGGGGAGAAGCAGCCAACGCGACTTCATTTATATGAATATTAACAGACTTATATTAATGATTAAAGGACAAACAAATGACTATACGAAGATAAATCGACGTGTATGCGCAAAGAAATATTATAAAAGATTATTTATAGTAGTTAAAAACACATTCTTTATAAATAAGCTTTTCGGCGCTCCAGAAAAGTCTTTCGTGAGCAGTTCCTCTAACAGGAACTCAGACAGATTCTCTTACTGGACAACGTACTGGCAGATTGCAATCTCGAGACTGACAGGATCTTCGTCTCAAAGGTCCCTTATATAGTTTCCAGAAGGGTCGATCCTGGAAACTTCTCAAAGGTTCCTTGGCTACATCATTTGTCACCAATTGGTAATCATAGTCATAACTTCTGTGGTTGCCATAATCTTTACATATTGAATTGTTTTGATTTTGTTCTCTTAATATAATGTAAAAATCAAAAAGGTGGGAGGATGTTACAAGTCCGCCCTCTTGTTGAGAAATATGTCGTTTCTTTCCATTTAGAAACTAAAAAGCATGTGTAATTATTGATTAGCATTTTTAAGTTATTTTTTATATTTTCTAAGACTTTATTTAATTTACTGTACTTATATACTTTATTTAAAATTTGAGTAATCGCATGCGTGATAATTGTTTATTATCTATGTTTGAAAAAGTTTTGTTTTGAGTGAATGGCAACGTTTTTGTAATAGCGGTAGAAGAGAATATAAATAAAATTGGAGTCAGAATAAAATGTAGTAAGCTCGTATCTTTTATATTAAGAAAATCACACAATTAATAATTCTAGAGGAGAAACGACTGAATGAAATGAAATTCAGATAGTCTCACAACACACATAATTGTTTTACCCCTGTGTGCTGTTTATTCTGCTAATGCGCGGCAAGAAAAAAATAAGGGGAGAATTTTTCGATATATTTTCGCCGTTTTTAAAATTGCAATCTAGTTGTCAAATCATTCTGTGTCATGTAATTCTGTCAAAATCAGTCAAGAAATAATTACAGTATCGGAAAGATTATTCATTTCGCCACGATACGGCATATATCCTTATATATAATTCTTCTGTGCGTGTGTATGTGACTTAACTCCTAAACGGCTGTACTGATTTGGATGATATTTTTTGTGTGGGTTCAAGTGGATTCGAAAATGATTTGGATTCACAATTCGGTCCGATATCGCAATTAATTAAAAATGCGCCAAAATTATGTAAAAGCGCGCGATTGTTCATATAAAAATCGTGGGCAATATTCTTGAGGACACTATTTTGAACGGCAAACTTCAAAGTGAAGTTGTACTTCTACCACAAATCCCAATGATTCTTTCAGACTCACCTACCCAATCAAATGTTTGCAATTTTCATTTCATTTGGTATTTTCTATGACCATTAATAAGTCGCAAGGTGAAACAATGACAATTTGTGGCTTAGATTTAGAAAACCCTTGCTTTTCACACGGCCAATTATATGTTGCATGTCCGAGGTTTGGCAAACCATCGCATTTGTTTGCTTATACCTCTCAAAGATTAACCAAAAACATTGTACATTCAATGGCATTACGATAAATTTATTTTTCGTGCATTAAAAAAATATACCTGTTATGTAAATAGTTCCAGTTTTATCTTTTTTACACTTTAATTAAGACAAGTTTAAGTTTCTATTCAGAATAGCTTCTATATTCAACTTAGTTCATAGTAAATACATACTCACGCAATCGATAGGTCGAATTGTGGTAACTGTACATGTGATGTCAGGTATTGTAATAAATTTCTTTGTAAAAAATTTCATCAAAACGGCCCAGATTGTTACAACTTATTCAAAAAAGTTTGTAATTTTCGGATTTAAGACGTGTGTACAGGACAACGTCTGTCGGGACCGCTAGTTTAAAATAAATATTTGATTTGTATTTATTATAATCAGCAGTTTCTTAAAGTAAAATTGTGTTACAAAACTCCTTTTTAAGTTTTCTATAAAAAATTTTACTTCATTCTTTTTGCAACGGTAGTAGTATATGTACAAGCGCATTATATTTTAAAAAAGGAAACAGTAAGAGTGAATGTATGTGATTCAGTACATAACTTTTGGGATAATTACGTATTATATCGTTGACTTTTTGCTAAATCAAAAGACATTGCCATGATACTGTCAACTTCTTATTCTTAGTATAATCGCGTTTGAACCTGCATGAGAGCGGTTTTCTAGAATTGGCTGTGTATCGTTGCATTTAGCAATGTCTTGATTTGACAAAATTGGTCGACGGTGTAATACGTAAATACCAACTTTTTTAATGTATAATCAAAGATAAAACCATAACACCTTATTTTATTAATTTTATAAAAAAATTTCTCGATTTTCATATTTTGAAATGGCGGCAAATTTAAAATTTGATGAGTTTATTAGGTAGAGTAGCTTGGAGTGTGCTTAGCTTAGAATCCTTCAGAAGTTTGATTCCTCATAGAACCATCGCATTAAGTAGTAGATGTTGTTGCATTTTGAATTCAATCGCTATTCAAAAAGTTTTCATGATGTTTAGTTTAGGATAATGAAGTAGAGCAGCACAGAATTCAGGTTTGTTCATATGACCATGTGGTTTTTTTTATGAGCTATATTGTGTACTTCTGCGATACAAATTGAATATATCAAATAAAATTATATTATTTTTATTTTACAAATGCCACACACTACAATAGCACTTATGCCATTAGTGCCCGTGCTCTCGAATATTTTTCGATAGTTGAATTAAGATTAATTAGTGCAGGGCCCACGACCAAATATTCAGGGGTCATATGCTTACCAGAGTCGCATAGAGTACAGTCCGGTGAGTCGGCGATGCCAATTTTGTGGAGATGAGATCTTAGACAGCCAGGTCCTTTCAAACGTCTAAAATGAGCTACAGCAGCTATTCTAGGAGTCCCAGGAACCGTTCCCGTTAAAGATTGCCAGTTCATGTCCTTCGACATCTCCGCAACTTCTATTTTAAAATTATACTTAAAAGCCACATTAGAAAAAAGCCTTAAGGAATTGAAGGTTGAAATTCTAGTGGGTCTTGAGATCACAAGGGCTCCTGTCTTAGCAAGAGAGTCAGCATGCTCACACTCCCAGCAATGCCAGAATGAGCCGTCATCCACTGAAAAGAAGTTTTATGAGGAAAATCTTTTAAGAATAATCTACGTTTTAAAATTCTTTTGAATCGGAGAGGTAATTTGGAGATAAAGCTTGTAATGCCGATTTAGAGTTGGAAAAGATTGCAACCTTATTGAACTCGGAGCATCTTAGTGATAGTTGCTCGCGCGATCGCTACTGCAATGGCTTCAATCTCGCCATCAAAGGCAGTAGTAACAATACCTAATGATTGGTAAGAGCTAAACAAAATTCACAGAAAATACCGGCTCCAGCACCATGGTATCTATCTAGAAGGGAGCTATTAATAAAAAAAAAAATGTAGCCATTCACTTGTTGGGTGAGTGAGTGATTTGGGGGTTTTATAGCGCAAGAGCTGAATTCGGCCATACTGCCCAAAACATTTGTTGAAATTTTAAAAATAATTTAAAATTTTAAGTACTAATAAGAACACACTTTTTTAGAATATTAAAAAGCAATTAAAAACGCCAAACATATGTTAAAATTTTAGAACATTTCATAAATTAAGTAAAAAACACTGAATATATAGTTTCAATAAGTTAAAATATCAAATCATGTTAAAAATGTTTTCGAATGATAAAATCTACCATAATTTGGAGGGGGATATTCCCACCAAGTCAGACAAGTCTTTTAAAAGATAGACAAATGAGAAAAATGTGAATTTAAAACAATGTTACAGCAGTCAACGTTTTATGAAAAAAAATTAGTTCCTACTTTTTCTCAATCGTGTTGGGGTTATCGCGCCCAAATATTGGTCAGGATTATTTCACCAATATTGCCCCATGACGAATGTATCTGCAGGATTTACTTCAAGTTCGTCCTCCACGTCATAAGTTATGTCTTCCTCATCTGTTGCATATTCTGTAGGTGCTGATTTTCTAGGTCTATGTGGAGCCATTTTTATTTCAATTTCCGGTTTCTGTACTTTCAGGTGCTTCTATTTCTTGAATTTCGTCTTACACACTTTGGGATTTCAGGTGCATTAGAATGTTCACTATTGGATGTAGTAGGGACAGACTCTGGTAAGGGAACTAATGGTTGAATTTCAGTTGAAAGTGCAGCAAATTTATCAGAAGTTGTAAGAGGGCGGGTTTCAGTTTCTAAAGATGAAGCAGAAGTATTCAGGTTATTGCCAGGGGAAGTAGTAGTAGGAATGGGTATTAGTAACAAAGACTCACTTTGTATTGTTGGTATTATTGCAGATGTGGAAGGAAGTAGATGTGCTTGAGTGGATGAAGATGACGTGGAGACGGTAGACACTGAAGACGAGGTACTAGGCATCGGATTTGCAGAAGATACGGGTTTCAGACATTGTAAAGGTGGCCAGATTATGTTTGTTATACGAGGCATATCCAGAAACTAAGTTCCGTTTCTATTTATATCCGCTCCAGCGCAGCGATCGCAGTTCCGCGCATGCCCGACAGACGCTCAGTATCAAGAAGAAGCATGCGTCATTTTTAGATCACTGTCAGCCACGTACGCTTTGTTGTGCTTGTTTACAATGTCGGTGTTGATTGAAAATCCCGCTGCGTGCGAAATCAGATGTGTAATTCGTTTTCTGAATGCTAAGAAAGTGAAACCAGTGTAATTCGTTTTCTGAATGCTAAGAAAATTAAACCAATCGAAATTTATCGGCAAATTTGTGAATTTACGGACAAACCCTCCTACGAGGATTTGGCTGAGACGTGTTTGGTCATCCTTCGTACAGCCCTGACCTCACTCCTAGCGATTTTCATCTTTTCTTACATCTCAAGTCTTTCCTTGCCGGTAAACACTTCAACAATGACAAAGAGCTGAAAGAAAATGTTTCCAACTCGTTGAAGATACAGGCGGCAACCTTCTATGAAGAAGGCATAGAAAAACTTGTGCCACGATATGACACATGCCTGCAAAATTTCGGCAGTTATGTGGAAAGGTAGTTTAAGAGTTTTACATTTTTGTCCAATAAATGTTTTTTCTCTATCTGTATACAATTTATTTTTATTACCAAACGGAACTTAGTTTCTGGATATACCTCGTATATGGATCTGTTTGGATATAGATGAAGGTTTAGTACCCTAAGAATACGTTTGGGTTAACTGAGGAACTATTAATTTGCGTGCTTCAAAATAAGATATGTTTTTATTGGTTTTAATTTCTTTTATCTGCTTTTCTAATTTCCATTTTGGGCACAATTTTGAATCTGATGGATGAGACTGGGTACAATTAACACATTTCGGCTCTAGAGTACAATCCGTGGAAGAATGCCCAACGGATGCACATCTACAGCATGTTAATTGACCGCGGCAGGAAGTTTGGGAGTGACCGAACCTCTGGCATTTGAAACAGCGCAGAGGGTTCGGTATGTATGGGCGCATTCTACAGTTGAGGTATCCAGCTTTTATATTTGTCGGTAGTATTGGGCTATTAAAAGTTAAAATTAAATGTTTATTTGGAATACGTGTAGAGTCTTTTTTAATAGTGGTTCTTCTGACGTGAATAACACCCTGATTTTGGAAAAACTATCGAGGATTTCCGCTTCAGGGGTGCTCATTTATTGGGGAATCGATTGTCAATAGTTTCCAAAGCTATAGCTTTCAATTGTTCGGGAGACATTTCACTCTTTAATACCTTCACATAAATTCTTCCTTAACGTAAATTCTTTAATATCTTCAATAAAATTGTATTATTGTTATTCATTTGTATTTACATTTCAGAATTAAAGTGAAAAATAGACGACATGAGATTTGAACAGTTTACTGATCTACTGTAAAAAGCTGTATCTTTTTAATTTCTCATTCTGTCGAGTAAGGCTAAGGTATCCGACTACTTTTGACAACTTTTTTTTTTTTTTTTTTTTGAAAAAATTGAGATATGGGGATTTTTTTGTGATTTTTGGATTTATTTAGTATATTTTTTAAGGGGGAAAAATCTAAAATTGAAAAAAAAAATGTAATTATTAAAACGAGAAAAAACTGGTAAAAATATACAAAAAAATTACATAAACGGTGCCCACTCTGTACAAAACGTTTGTGAACAAATTCTCAATTTTTCAATTTTCATGTGTTACTTTGTTATTCATGTTTGAAATGACCATCAGAATAAGAGATATTTTAATTTTTACAAAAACTAGAGCAGTGATTTTATGAAAGTGCTTAAAAAAACAGTCATTATATTCACATAAAGAACTGTAAGTTTTATAAATAAAACAGTGATCTATACATCATTCTTCCGTCTGTACATCTGAGGGTTAAAACGCTTCTACCGTTATACAGAACATACACACAAAATTTCAGAAAATTATTTTTAAAACCTCTTGAGCAACCGCTGTCCCCGTTTGAGCGTTTCGGGGGTAAAAAACCATTTCGAGTAAAACGTATTTTTAAGTTTGACATCTTATGTAAAGTTATGGCATCTGCTTTTACTAAAACACTTGTGGTTTTTGTTCTAGTGAATGGAAAATAAAAAACTTGTTTATTTTTATTAAGCTAATAGGATGGCCTATAAATTAAAATCATAAAAAAAAAAAAAAAAAAAAAAATTGGTGCTAGTTTGATATCACGGGGCATGGCGCCAAGCAACGCTTGTTGTCACTGGCAGAATCCAATATAGCGGCCTAGTGGTATCAAATCGTTAGGAAGATAATTTTAAAAAATTGTTCTGAAATAATTTAAATATATTTCGAAAGAGGAGTATAGGAAGTGATTGAGAATAACCAAGATCAATCAATAAATAATGAATAAATATATAATCTAATAAAAAGATACCTGTACTAATATTATGCAGTATATAATAATAATGTTAAAATATAATTTAATAGTAGTTATATATAATATCCATATAGTATGATTTAATAATAATTATTGTATATAATAATAATATAATTTAATAGTAATTATGAAAAAGAATGATCATCGTATTGTAATATAAAAATCATACATAAGAATACTCATCTAACGTAATATTATAAATAAATACATATTAATTATAAATGAATAACAAAATAATAATAATAAATAAATAACATAATAATTATAAAAAAATAACATAATATGTCATCATATTTATAAATAGATATAGTAAAAAAACAATTATAAATAACGAATATATGATTATTACATCATATTATAATTGTATTTTTATATATATTAATAAAATCATTACATAATATATATTAAAATTAAGAATGAATATCAATTAAAAAGTACTGAAACCTTACGATAATCCAAAAACTGCAAAAATATCAAGGTAACCATATTGTAATGTTATCGCCCATCTTGGCGAACATAAGCAACAACTTGGCGTGTGCCCCGTGATATCATACTAGTTCCAAAAATTGTCAATTTTTGAAAAAAATCATGATTTTAGGGTAGTTGGATACCTTAATGTCCAAATGGGTCCAATTTATAATTGAGAGAAATGGAATCGTGTGTTTTTCGAAGGAAGGATTCTAGCTACGGTAACGAACTCGTTCCCGGTTCGTCATGAGTTCCGAGACTTTGAGCCACTGACGACCCACCGTGTAGAGGGCTGATGCACGTTAAATCTGTCGAGGCTTAAAGTCATGCTATTAACGTGGTGTGATAGTTTGGAGGGGGGAATAGCATCTCAGGTGTCGTCCTTATCACTTCATCTAGGTTCAAAATTACGAGGTCCGTCGGTAAAACCCCTCTTGTTGCTTTAGATTGCGACATTAAAATTGAATTTTGTTTAGTAAAAATTCCATATACAGATTTTAAACTTATTAAGAAATGATTGCTAACATCAAGTTTTTTGAAAAACATCTTGTGCATATTATGTAAATACCGTAAAATATGTATACCGTATATAACGCTCCCCTATACTTTTAAGCTGAATTTTTTTATTTTTAGGTATATTCGCCGTACTATGCGCACCCCCCCTTTTTTTACGAAAGAACCTGAAGTGTACGTGCACAATGCTAGTATGTGTGTTTTGAAGTCATCTTATTTTTTTATTTTTAAAGCTTTCATTTTTATATCCGGCGTATAACGCGCACCCGTAAACGATCTTTTTTGTTTGTGTTAAAAGTGTGCGTTATGCGTCGGATTTTACGGTACTTAAAAATCAAATCTTTTTTGGAGTTTATACTCCTTAAGAATCGATTTTCATATAAAGCCCTCGGTATGAAAATATTATGAGGAGTGAAATTTAAAAGCGGCGTTGACAAAAATGGGTTACGCGCGCTTCTGCGCGTGCTCTAAATCTCTGTCCGAAGAAGGAAGAAAGTTTCTACTTTTTCTTCGTTTTCAAAATTGCGATCGTTCTTTTCCTACCGAAATCAGACAAAAAATAATTACAGAATGGGAAAGATCATTTGAATAGGCGTTGAATAGGCGTTTAATTTCGGGCGTCTGGACTGTAAACAGAGTCCTCAATCCCATATCGTGAGAGTCTATGATGCTGGGCATGGCAAAAGTGGTGTTTTCCATTCTGCTGAGTGGCATGACGGTGATTGGTCGAGCGATGGAATCCGGGAGGCGTGGCTATGGTTCTTCATCTGGGTGGAAAGTTTTTGAGTTTTTTGGCTTGGCTGAGAGCTAAGAGATTGCTCTCTGATTGGATGCTGGGTACAGTGAACATCGACTCCGATTGGCTGCCCCGGGGGCTGAGATTTAAATTATGGGGAGGAGCATGTCCAGTGGGGAGAGCAGGAGAAAATTATTGACAAAAATTAAAAAAGTGACATTTTAGAAAATACGGTGTGCAATAAAAATTGCACGAGAAAATAGAATTACGGGGGATTATAGGAGTCAAGAAGAATTCTTCTTGGTCTCTTTGTTTTGTCATTAGGGGTATATTGTGATAAATTTTGCATATTGATATTATTGGTTGTTTCTAAATCGTTAAAAAAGTTAATTGCGATATTCTGAATATGAGATTTGAAACTATTAATTTTAAGAGCTTTACGTATGTGGTCATTACGCATATATCTTATGGCTTTGACGATCATACGTATTAAAGAATTGGAAAGATCATTTCTATCGCCACGATACGGTATAATTTTTTTTTTTACAAAATAACGGTATTTTCAATTTTTTACGATTTTTTCTAAAATGAGACAATATTGATGCGTTTTTATGAAAAGAATTTTTTCAATCCTTCTCCACGGACTTCTTATGTTTGTAATGAATCGATATTCTATACTAAAAAAATCCATACTTTGGTCTTTTAGAATCAGTGATTTAAAATATATAAATGCCGAAAACTTTTTTTTACAGTTTTTCAAAAATTTCTCAAAATTCTAATCAAACAATTAATAACTTCGTCATTTATAAAAATAATCACATTAAACTTTTTTCCTGTTTGTCAAACATCACTATCCGTATTTTGTCCAAAGATTGAAATAATTGCTTAAAAATTGCGGATTTTAAAAAAGTTTTTGTTTTTCATCTAATACCTTTTTACAAGAATTCATTTGTGCAGTATTTTTTTTTCCGCCTTTTTTGTTTAAAAATTATCATTGTTTGTTATTGATGTGAGAATTCGTAAAATATAACTTAAAAATTGAGCCCTCAAAAAAAATTAAAACTTCAAAAAAAATCGCAAACTACGTTTACTGTCGTTTCGTCTACTGGCGTCGGAAACCGGTTTTTGAGCTAAGCAACTTTCTAGCGAGTAATGAGACTCCATTCCACCTTAACTTGGCAGTCAAAATCCCATCTGCTGCTGGGTTATGTAATGGTTTCCTAGAGCAGCGGTGCCGTTCTTTCGCGGTCGTAATCATCACGATGGATGACGTCACAGAAAAGACGGCTGTCTGTTAACGTTGATCGAGTTGTTTCCTAGGATAGCGACCACGTCCGTAGCTGTAAACAATCTTAAAATGGATGTTTTCCTTACATATTTTTTAAAAATTGAACGCGTTTTTTTATATTGAACATATTTTTTTGTATATATTGAACATACTTTTTTTATATTGTACCTATATATTGAACATATTTTTTTTATATTTTATACACATTTTTTTATACAGTAGAACCTGTTTTTGTGCAGTCCTTTTCTATGCGGTATACAAATTTAACACCTTTGCCGCCACTGTAATGTTTTCGATCAATTCACATAAGAGTATGTACACATCAAGATGCATTGTTCATGATGCATTGTTCATTTTATGAACTTTCTCCTGATTGCACGTTCAATTGCTTTCTCTCAGTGCACTAGAAGCGTATGCTTGATTGAAGATGAAACTTTCAATAATTTGATAGATAGATGATAGATTTGAATTTCAAAAAGAGCTTTGATCATGCATATCTGGTAATCGTGAAGTTTGCAAAAACTTATCACTTAAAGGTGTCGAAAAATAAATCGATTGAAATTGTATCTTCAAGTGACGAAAGCAATTTTAAACTAATTACTGTGTTGTACATACTTTACATATATTGTTATTTTATTATATCAATAAATGAAATTAAAGAAATTTTATTATTTGTTGCATTAGTTCATTGAAATTAAAGAATTACAAAAACCATATATTATTTCTAAGTAATTCCATGGATTAATTTTCATAAAATTCTTTTTCTCAAAAGTAAACATTTGGAAAAGTTTAAAAGAATCTGTAAAATTCCCAAAACTTCTAATCAAATCCCACATATAACACATTATACTAATACCAATATTTTTGTATTGAATTGAGTAAACAGTTAACTGACTTCAAATGCTTTTATAATACAAAAAAAGACAATATGCTCAAAGAAGTGTTGCATATAGTTGTAAAGAAAATACAATCATGACATGATTTAATAGTTTTATTCATATATTTCTTTTTTCCACAGTTTAAATTTTTACAGATTAAAAAATTAATTTAAACACTGAACAACAAAAAAAAAATACAAATGAAAAAAATACAATTTTGATAAGAGAATTATAAGTAAGTTATAAGTTACTTCCTTTATTTACATTAAAATAAGAGAATTTAATTTAAACACTGAACAACAACAACAAAAAAAATGAAAAATATACAATTTTGATAAGTGAATTATAAGTAAGTTATAGGTTACTTTCATTATTTGCATTAAAATAAGAGAATCTAATTTTTTAAATTTTAGTCTATTAATTATTTAAAAAAGTAAAACTTAGACAAAAAATATTTCCGAAACATTGGCTTTGCTTGAAAGCATCCTCCTTTCATTCCTTGGGGTTGAGCAGGGTGGTGATGCATCAGATTGTATCATTCTTAGTTCAGCATTTCTAATGAAATTAGTAGTCTGAATTCGCAATTCAGAATGCTCTTTACGAGAAAATCTTTTGTAAATCTTCGCCATAGATCCAAAAAAAAGATCAGTCTCATCTGGTTCATTCTGAGGAGCGACTTTTCAGGAGTCCAGAAAACATTGGAACTCATCTTTTTTGCCACCGCTGTCGAGAAAAACGTGCAACAAACTGTTGCTGCCGCTATGACGATCGTAACGACCTGCAACTTTACATTCCGCTCCCATCCACCGCTCTCTAGGAAACCACGCCATCTATTTTAGTGACGTCATCCACCGTAATGTTACGGACGTTAAAGAACGGCGTCCCTTCCCTAGGAAACCATAGCTTTACACAAGAAGATGAGGTTGACTATAACAAATGAAAATCACAAAAAATTTGAGGAGTAAAAAAAAATGCGTGCGAAAAATTTACTTTTTTTTCATTATACAAACGAAAATGAATTTTTGAAAACAATTGAAAGAATCAAATGTTGAAGCGTTTTTATCATTTTAAATGTTTTTCTTATATGGTGAATGTAAATAATGAGAGAGAGAGAAGACTTGAAATCAGTTTTATTATTTTAAATTCTAAGAGCATTTATTGTTATATATATATATATATATATATATATATATATATATATATATATATATATATATATATATATATATATATATATATATATTATATATATATATATAATATCTATATATATATTTATTATCATATATATATATGTATGTAATGTATTGTAGTAGCGTGGCCGGTATTGGTTGTTATCACATATCTGATTTATTGAAGACATTTTCAGAATAAATTTCCCTCCTTTATTATGAAGCTCACATCACACACACAGCAGATTAAAACACAATTGCGGAACATTTTCACATCTATTTATTAAAAACACGATAGCAGACACATATAACAGAAGCGACATCTTGACGGACACAACACCAAGACACAGAGAGATGCAGTTATTTACATTCTTACATAATGAAGGAAAGCTGACAAAAGAGAGCGATTACACCAGATTTTCGCTTTTATATCAACAGTGGTTATTATGTAATAAAAGTTCTGATTGAGACTAGAATGGGCGGGACAGGGATTTCGGACTAGCCGATTACGATTAAGATTACAATGCTAATTTTAAATCAAAGAGTTAAAGTTATTTTAAATATTAGTACAAAGAGTTAATAAAAAGGATACTAGAGGGAATTATTACATGTATATGTATAAAATAATGAATGTGAACTTTGGTATATACAGAAGGTGGTTCTAAACTACTGAAGAAACTGTATCATGTACTTCCACTCATACTTGGAGGCGATTTCAATACTGATTTCGATAAGGGTGAACGATTGAGATTAGTACAATTTTTAAAATCAGAGCTTAACTTGGATTTTGTTTCTGGTAGAGTACTGGGGTATGGTAAAAACATTGATGCGATGTTTTCATGATTCGTAAATCTACCGACGTTCACGTGTCATACTTTAGTTACCACAAGCCTCTTGTCAAATTGATTAATAATGGCGAGAGTATTAATGAAATTAATACTCAAAGTGCTATTAATAGTGAATTAAATCAACCTTCTTAATAATGTACTTATGTTGTATGTGAGTAACATATATTTATGTAACATAATTGATGTATATTACACACACACACACACATATATATATATATATTTCCTGGACGCTGAATTTGGAGAATATAATTTCGAGCTATATAGGCTTTACAAAGAACCTCAAGTTATTCAAGTCATCCGAAGTAACAAATTGAGATGGCTCGGCCACATCTGGAGAAGCCCTGAAAACAATCAGACCAGAGCTTACACATTTAAGAATCCTATGGGATCTCGAAAAAGAGGAAGATCACCAACAAGGTGGATAGATGATGTTGTAAATGACTTAAAAACTTTAAATATTAAAACCTGGCAGAGAGTTGCTGCGTATCGTTGGAATTGGAGAAATCGAGCTGTGGAGGCAGCCAAGACCTGTAACAGGTTGTTACGCTTATAAAGAAGATATATATATATATATATATATATATATATATATGTGTGTGTGGCATGCAGCCAAAAGCAACGCAGTCTTCGCGCGCAGGCGCATCTAAGTAAAAGCAGAACTGAAACTGTAAAAACAGAGACGCTTGAGAAAAAACTTTGAGAGAGAGAAGAAAAGAACGCGAGAGGTGCGCGAGCGAGGCGTTACCTTCTGAATATCATCGTCAAACTTATCTGTAAAAACTTATCTACCTTTTAATTAATTTTTGTTTAATGTTAAATAAACTATAAGAAAGAGAAACATATTGGACCCCTTGTTGTCTCCCACAAATTATGGGGGCTCGGCCGGGATATTAAAATTTCGATTTTGAACCAAAGTCTGGACAATGAACAACAGCGTCCGTGAAGGAGACGCTCCCGCCATTTTACGGAAACTTCGTTCAACCTGTGTAGAGTTGAATTTTTCAACTTCATTCCGCCTGTGTAGAGGTCGGAACAAATAACAAAAATAACCTGTGTACATTTTCAACGAACCATCGACAAATATTCCGCCTGTGGTCGGAACAAATAACAAAATAACCTGTGTGAGGGTGTATTTTTCAACGAACCATCGACAAATATTCCGCCTGTGTAGAGGTTGGAAAACCCATCGACGAAAATTCCGCCTGTGTAGAGGTTGGAACCACTCACAAACACCTGCGAAGAGGTGACAAATCGAACAATTTCAAGAACTATTTTTCATCTAACGATATAACCTGCGAAGAGGTGAAATCAATTCACAACGTTTTTCTTCATTGGATACATCGTACGTCAGCAACAAAGGGAGCCAGAGAAAAAAAAAAAAGGTAGGATCTTTCTATTTTTCTAAAATGTAAAAAACGCTCTTAAAGAGGATCTCATAAGAGTTGTTGAGAATCTAGGTACTGCATACTGACACTATAGTTAAACTAAAGACTAAAATTGAGAACAGTAGTACATTTGAAAGTGATCCAGATTTCGTTAAAACTTTAATTCAAAACTGTATAGATGAGAGAGTATCATGAAACAGAAAGAGAGGTAACTTTAGAAAAACAGAAAATTGAGCTCATGAAACTTCAGTTAAAAAATTAGAAAGTCGAACTTCAAACGGCTAAAAATAAAGCATTAAGTTTAAATCCTGCAGCTAAAGTCGAAGATAAACAGTTCGAAACTAACATAGAAAATATGATAAAAAGTATAAAAACTTTATCTCTTCCTGTTCCCAGATCTGAAAATCTGTTCTTCCAATCATTAGAACGCGCATTTTTAACCAAGAAAAATAAATGACGAATATAAATCTGAAATTTTAATAAATCTTCTGGGCGAAATCATAACGTCTTACTATATATTAAAGAGAGGAATTAAATGACTATGAAAAACTAAAATCTATAGTACTCAGAGAATTCCAATTAACCCCTCGCGAGTGTTTAAACTCATTTAAAAATGCTGTAAAATCATCATACATCAATTTGCTGCAAGATTGACGACAAACTTCAATATTATTGTTCGTTAAGAAAAGTTAATTCTGATCTATGTGATCTTATAATTTCTGATAAATTATATGAAACTTTAAATAAAGAAACTGCAACTCATATTGGCATTCGAGGCAGAAGATTGGTTTAGGCCTATTGATTTAGCTAAAGAGTGTGATATTTATATTTCATCTAGAAGCGGATCACGTAAAGATTCTATTACATGGATATACCCAAGACCCCTTTAAAAATTTTTAAACCAAAGATTAAAGAGTCCCCAATATCTTGAAAGAGAAAATAAAAATTGCTTATATGCGGTGATTCATCTCATTACGCAAGACTGTATTTTAAATCTAAAGTCTAACAGCCACATCCGTAATAAAATAAACGTGAATACTTTGAAAGTCGAAAAAACAAAATAGCGGTGAGATCGCAAATCTTCAATACGTAAACATTTTTGGGAAAATCAGCCCGTAACAGCATTGATTGATTCAGGTTGCCAGATCCCAGTTTTAAATTCCTCACTAATTAGATACAAACACCTTCCGAAAAGATCATAACATTAAGTTCATGTTTTTTTTTTTTTGAACAGCGTATGGTAGAAGTTAAACCCATAAATATTTCTCTTAATCAACACTCTCTAGCTTAAGTGTTGGAACGGCAATATCACCGACCTTGACCTTTATTATACATCCCAGTGTATATTCTGAAATAAAGAAACTACGCAAAGAGCGATGTTTTATTGAATTGGATCCTCTTTGGGCGCTAATTCCAGTGCTTATTCTAATTCTATTTTTTATGTTGCAAATGTGATAGAAAACTGTAGTTATGATTTGACACATGTTAAAAACTTTGATATTAGAAATGATTTGAGTTCTCTAATTAAGAATTATAAACCTAATAAAAGCTAAGTTAAAAATGTGTATTATAAAAAGATGATATTCCTGTGTGTCATTTATCTTGTTCTGAGAAATTACAGGTAGACGATCAAATTGATGATTGGTTACAACAAGGTATTATAAAAGAGAGCGTTTCCGATTATTGTTCACCTATAGTGTTGTGTAAGAAAAAGGATGGTAATTTAAGGCTATGTATTGATTACCGCAAAATTAATTCTAAAACTGAGAAAGATCGGTATCCTTTACCCTTAATAGAAGAAGTTCTAGATTTGCAGTGGGAAATTTCTTCTCAACTATTGACTTAAAAAACGGATTCTTTCACGTTGAGATGGAAGAAAACAGCAAAATTTACTTCATTCGTCACACATAATGGGCAGTATGAGTTTAACAAAGTTCCATTTGGTCTTTGTAATAGTCGATGTTTTTCAAAGATTTATCAATCACGTTTTCATTCTTAAAGAGGGAATTGTCATAATCTACATGGATGATATTATTATCCCTTCTTCGGATGAACTTGACGGGTTAAACCGTTTAACCAGGGTGTTAAAAACTGCATCGGAATATGGTTAGAATTAAATTTAAAGAAATGTAACTTCCTCAAGTCAAAGATTGAATTTTAGGACACATAATTGAAGGGGTACAATTAAACCTTCTTTGGACAAAACCAAAGCAGTTCAGAATTTTCCAGAACCTAAAAACGTGAAACAGGTCCAAAGTTTCCTTGGACTGTCAGGTTACTTTCGGAAGTTTATCCAAAATTATTCCATAATAGCCAAACCTCTCAGTGATTTACTACGGGATAATGCTGTGTTTCATTTCGGACCCGAACAGCAATTAGCATTTCAAACTTTACGAAAAAAACTTTCTGAAAATCCGGTACTTCATATTTTCAAACAAGATGGCTTGAATTGCATTGATGCTATTTGGTTATGGTGCGATTCTGTTACAACAATCAGACGACAATAAACTTCACCCCGTACACTATTTTAGCAAGAAAACCACTCCCCAGGAGGAAAAATATTCAAGTTATGAACTTGAAGTTTTGGCTGTAATCGAATCTCTTAAGAAATTTAGAAACTATCTCGTTGGCAACAAATTTAAAATTGTAACTGATTGCTCGGCATTCCAAAAAACTATGAGTAAAAAACAATTAACTCTAAAATTGCTAGATGGGCCTTATTTTTAGAAGACTTTAATTATGAAATTATTCATCGCCCAGGCAAACAAATGGGGCATGTAGATTGTTTTTGCCGTTATCCTGTAATGACCATAACATATGATGAAGTAACCACTAAACTTGCAAATTGTCAGCGAAATGACAGTACATTAATTCATTGAAAACCCTTTTAGAAAACAAGCAAATTAATGATTTTGTTGTAAAAAATGATGTCTATATAAAATTGAAAATGATAATGATGTTTTGGTTGTACCTCAACAGATGCAAACAGAAATTGTTAAAAATATTCATTCTAAAGGACATCTTGGTATTAATAAAAAAACTGAAAGCATGGTAAAACAAAGTTTTTATTTTCCTAATGTTAGAAAATGTGTTGAAAATGTTATTAATAATTGTATTGAATGCATTCTTGTAAACAAAAAAACGAAGGAAAGGTGAAGGGTTGTTAAATCCTATTCCTAAGGAAAATATCCCTCTTAGCACTTACCATATTGACTTTTTAGGTCCTTTACCATCTACAAATAAAAACTATAACCACATTCTTTCAATAGATGCATTCACTCAATTCGTATGGTTATATCCCGTAAAGTCTACCTCTTCCCGTGATGCTCTAGACAAACTTAAGCAGCAAGATTACATTTGGCAATCCCTCACCGTATCATAACAGATAAAGGTATTTACCTCAAAATTTCGAAAGCATAACAACTGAGATTGAACGGATCCATAGTTCTCTAATCCCAATCTTGTCCAAGCTATCCATTGACGACGCATCAAAAACAATTTGTTCCAGCCGTACCAGAGCTCAATTCAACGATTTCACGAAGCACTCGGATGATTTCAACTCTGACCGGAGTTAAAACAAGATCTAGAAATTCTAAAACTATTGGGAAGAGGAAATCATGGAGACATTCACCGAAAATCGAAAAGATGCAAAAGAAAAAACTGTCGAAATTTTAATAAGAAACGGAAAAAGGCATACCAGTATGAGATCGGACGCCACCAACGGACACAGTTTGGAACTGGCTTGATGAGGCCTAAGTTCTTTGGTCCCTATGAAGTCATAAAAGTAAAATGATCGATATGATGTTAAAAAATTGGACTGCATGAACCCAATATACATAAAGCAGACCACATGAAGATGTGGGGAGGAACTGAGTTCAGCAGAATTATGATATGTTTAATCTTTGTATATTTGTCGTATAGTCGTCTGTTCCGTTTTTTTTGTATGTTTCAGATTCTCCCTCTGGTCTCCATGGAAGTACCGCTGCGGACAGCGTACGGTGAATGAGTTGTGGCATGCAGCCAAAAAAAGACCAGTCTTCGCGCAGGCGCATCTAAGTAAAAGTAGAACTGAAACTGTAAAAACAGAGACGCTTGATTTGAGAGAGAGAAAAAGAACGCGAGAGGTGCTCGAGCAGGCGTTACCTTCTGAATATCATCGTCAAACTTATCTGTAAAAACTTATCTACCTTTTTAATTAATTTTTGTTTAATGTTAAATAAACTATAAGAAAGAAACATATTGGACCCCTTGTTGTCTCCCACATATATATATATATATATATATATATATATATATATTATTTTACCGAATCAGTATGAAAAATGTGATTAGAATAAAGAAAATACATGCATCACACGCATTTCAGTATTATATGACATGCGCTTATTTATCTTGTTTGCCTATTATATAATCTAAGACACAACCATACCTCAGGATCAAACTCCAGTCGTACGTCGGCGCCGACACACACAATTTTTTTTACTTGTGTTAATGTTGTCACCAAAGACTTACTTTTAAAAAAATTATGTAAAAAACAAAAACTGGCAACACTAAAGCGTTTTAAACTTATTGAGTGGAAACACTGAATTGTGTCTGTCATAGGAACATTTCACAGTGATTCATTAAAGCTCTCGCTACCAATCATTTTGGATTCGTGAACGTAGATTTAATCCAATAGAATTTTTAGTTACTCCGAAATAAGTTTATTGTTGAATGCAGTAAAGAGCATTGCAGCAATGCAGTAAGCATCCTGAGATCAGCACAAAATAAGAAAAGTTGCTGTCTGATTGATCCCTAGCTTTCTTCCAATATCAGATATTATTTTAAAATATATTTTAATACGTGAAACTCAACACGATTTAATGAAATAAACAGTAATATTTTTTCGAAAATATAAGGAGAAATAAAATACAATTAGAAATATTATTTTTTCTTTTCTCTGAATGAGGGAGAAGGAAAAAGGGTAAGTAATTAGAAATTTTGTAGGATTAACAATAAGCTCCAGAAGGGCCTGCAAGTGGAAGTCTTATATTGTGTTTTATGTTCTTTAAAGGTAAAGAGTGATGAAAGTTTTAATTTATAAAATCTTTCTTTAGTAGCAACGAATGGTATTCAATTATGACAAATCCAAAGGAATCTTTTACACAAAATACTGAGCAAATTTATGCAGATGTGCTGAGTTTTACTTAAATCTGATATTAAAAATAAATTTAAATGGGTAATAAATCTTCTGATTTCTTAATTATAATAAGGCTGTCGGTTCTATCGATATTTTTTAAAGTTAATATACAAATACTGTTAAAATTATACGACATCGCTTTAAAGTTACTTGAAAAGGAATTGGCAATGCATCGTATACTTAAGAACCAAAGTTAAATGGCAATGAAGATTTGAGTATATCATTCTAGAAATTTTCACATTTTACCTCATGTGGAATTCTCAACCTCTTCCAATTTTGGATTCCTACTGATATAAAACTTCTAAATCTAAAATTTTTCTGCAAATTTCTCCAATAAGTTCAATAATATTCAGCTAATAAAAATTTGAAATACCAAATGTTCAAATTAAATAATCTTTAAAACAGTTAACTTCATCATTGGGATTCATAGGCGATTAAATAATGTCAATTTTGCACTGATTTTTTATTGATATCATTCAAAGTAGATAGTGCAAACAATAGAACAGAAAATAGCAGTATTTGAGATAACTGTATTTTCGCAACGTTCTTAGAACTTTTGGCATTCAATTTGTCATGGTTACGTGACATGAGCTGATGGATTTCCGTTGTTTTTAGTTTTTTTTTAATAAAAAAATAAATAGAAAGGGATAATTGTTTTGTGTGAGGAGAGCCGTGACTCTCTGCCACGTTTTGAACTTTCACGTTATTATTTTCCCCCATCAATTTTGAATGAAAGCAAGATAATTATATGGTAGTAATTTCATGATGTGAGTGTTAAAGTGTTTAATGAAGTTAATTTTACTTTACTGCTGAAAATTCGAAATCAAAATTCATAAGAAAAAATAACCCGACGTCAAATAAAAACCACTTTACGTTTCTTATTACAAAAAAATTTACCTTTTGAAATGCAGACGATATATGAATGATAACTTAAATGAAAATATTAATTTAAAAATAACCACAAACACGGACAAATGACGTAAAACTGTTGCAAGGATGTAAATACAAAATTTGTTAGTGAAAATATTATAACAATGTAATATGTTGCAGTGAGAACCTTTTTTATTTCACTCGATTCATTTAATATAATTTTATTCTATTCCACAAATTATTTTTCCAAAGAACTCCATTCCTCAAATTTGTAGTACATGTTCTAGGAACTGAAAAGAATAGCATTTTTGGTAATTTTACTTATAATGATGTTCTTAAATGTGGTCGAAAGATTAACTAAATAAGCGATGGAAGAATATAATGATTGAGATTTTGTTCGTTTGTTTTTCATGTGGTGCATTTCTCAACAGAATATCCTACCTTTAAATGACATAAAACAAAAAATTTAATGTAGTCTTTCAATTTAACGTTGGCAAAGCAAAATTATCCTTTACACAAATGACTCATACGTTAAGACCCATAATGACTAATAAGCATCCTACGTCCAAGGTTTCTTATTATTATGCGTAATGCGAATTTTAATCGCTGTTTATATTCTTTGGAAGTTGTGTGTTTTACCAGGAAAATAAGTGTTGTAGATTTATTTATTCTGACAGAAAACGGTAGAAGTACATAATATTTTCAGAAAATTATGTCAATCTTTTGTTTTTATACTCATGTTAAAATTATTCGCAAAATTCCTACACAAAAATTTAAAAAAGAAGTTTTTTTTTGTCAGTTTCAAGGAATTATTAATGAAAATGTTCATTTGAGCCATTTCATTTCTTAATAAAAGAATAAATTGATTTTCCTCATACACACTTAGGACATCTTAATCAATAATATTTTTGAAAGCTCGATTCTTTAAAAAATGAGATTAACATTTTTAAAAATTACTGATTTTATTTGTTAAATCAATGCCATAATCGAAATAAGCAAACCGAATTGGTTACCTCTTAGTTTGTTAATTATCTGTACAAAATTTGTTGAAATTACATATCCATATCATAAGTTAGATTATATCAATAGAATATTCAAGATAATTGTATTTCATTGAGAATACTGATAAATAAAAATGTTTATCAATTGATAATGAATGTCGTTACAATGGCGGTTCTTATGTAAAACTTTGTTATATAAATATTCATTTGGGAATTATTTTGTAATTTCAGTTAACAGTGAGTTAGTTTACCCAAGAGTATGAAATAATATTTATATTTTTTTAAATGAAAAAATTAAACTATTTCAAAATTTTCGATGTAACCAGTAGCCTACTTATTTTTCATTAGCTATATACTATGTCACGGAAATACTGTCACAAGCGATGGGATACTCATAACAATTTTAAGGATTCTCATCAAATTTCAGTAAAAATGATGTCAGTATTAATAGTTAGAAAGAAATTAAATGTTGTAAATAATTGTGATGTATTAATTAATCTAATAGAATTAACTTTTAAATATTCATTTTAAATAGAATTTTTCAGCAGAATTGCTTTGAGAATAGTTTTAAGTGTTCCCGGCTTGTTTTTTCAAATTTAATTTTAATCTGATTATTATTTTCAGATATTTTGGAAAAACCATTAGGGGACCATAGATTACAATATTTTGCGCATGATTAATACGCAAAACATTTCATCTCTTTTTCACTAATTTCACTTAAAATATTTTTACATTTTATGTGATAAAATATTCTTTAATAATGTTTTTTGAAATTGTGAATATTTTGGGAACTATAAGAGGTAAATGTGTATGAAATTTAGATTTGTTTCAAGACATAGGAAGTCAAAAAAGACTAAAAAATTTATACACGTTACAGTTCCCTTTTTTCGTGCTCGTACCTACAGTTGTTGAAATAAATGCAACCACGTAATGAATTTTGAACATATATTGACCAAACGTTCCCAAACCTTTTTATCTCATAAACCCCTTGCCATGTTTTTCACTTTTGGGTAGATACCTACTTAACTAATATTGAATTTTAGCAAATTTATGAACTTAAGTGTCTTTTGGACAACTGGTACAGAACTAGGGGCGTAGTTACCACCGTATCAATAATACGGGACCCCCGGGCAACTACAGTTCCACTAACAAGGCTCCCATGTCTAAAAGAAAGACCCCGAAGGAGCTTTGGTACAGGTCCCACTGAGAGCTAGCTACACCAGAGTATAGAACTACTTTCTTTAAAAGATTAAAATTTCTAACCGTAGTGAAGTGAAGTGCTTCAAACTTAAGAAGCACATGTTAATTAATAAAATTAAAATTTAATTAATACGTAAAACTTTTGTTACTTAAAGTAACCGAGCAACGAACAAATGCTTTTTAATGGGAGGGATGAATCTAGTGTTTCAATAACAAACTTTCAACATTTGGCATCAATCGTCAGATTTAATCGTAAATGTCATCGGTTAGTAATGTCTAGTCCTCCCCCTTTTTAATTTTGAGTTTGGGAACCGCATAAAACTTCTCACTAGAAAAAGTAATTAAAAACTTTCTCAAAATATTCCATAACTCGGAATAAATATATGTAATAGGAATATCTTTCAAAAACCAAAAATACTGACTTCAGTTTCTAAACTTTACGTCAAGATCCTCGTTAGTGTCTATATCCTATCAGTTCCTCTCGTAATCTCTGACATTCTTTTTTCGATATGACCATATGAATTCATTGCCTACTATGGTATCACCATAGTCAAAGCATTCTCAAATATAGTTTCAAACTCTGAAAAAAGGGCATTTAAATGTTGAGCATGTTTAATTGATTAAATTTTCGAGACCACAAGTTAATTTAAACTCGAGAAAGTGCATTTCAAATATGAAATGCCGTTACATTAATAGCTGGTGTAACTTCCAGAATTTTAAATACAAGCTTGCAAGCGTGTATGCATTGTGCCATACAGGTGCTGAATGTAAATATGTAGTATGGATTTCCATGCTTGCTGTACTTGTTGTGTCAATACTGGGACGGTCAGTGCTGGCTGTGGATGATGCTGGAGTTATTGTCCAATGATATCCTATACGTGCTCAATTGGAGACAGATATGGTGATCTCGCAGGCCAAGGTGATATGTCAACAGTCTGTAGAGTACGTTGCATTACAACAGTGATGTGAGGGCGTGTGTTATCTCAATGGGAAGCTCCCTCTTGAACGCTGTTCGTGAATAGCAGTACTATAGGTTGAATTACCAGACCGACGTAAAAATATGCAATCATTGTGTCTGGGATAACCACGAGAGTGCTCCTGCTGTCATATATAGGAAATTACTCTTCAGACCATGACTCCAGATTTAGCTTCAGTGTCTAGGCCGCAGACAGTTTTGTTGCAGTCACTCCCCTGGCCTCCTTCTGACCAATACATGGCCATCACTGGCACCAAGGCAGAACATGCTTTCATCAGAAAACACAACATTTCGTCCTCCAATGAACTCTGGCTTGACACCACTGGCGTAGCAAACGGCAATGGCTTGGAGTCAGTTGAATACACGCTAGTTGTCCTTGAAGTAACCGATTTCTAACAGTTCGTTGTGTCACTGTGGTACCAACTGCAGCTCGATATTTTGCCGCAGACGCAGTGCGATGTGCCCCAGCCGCATGCCGAAAGTGGTAGTCTTCCCTCTCAGTAGTGCCACGTAGCTGCCCAGAACCCGGTCTTCTTGAGGCATTACCATCCTTTAACTACTACTCCCAACAATCATGCACAGTGGATGTATTCCGTCTAAGTCTTTCTGCAACATCGCGGAAAGAAAATCCACCTTCTCGCAGCTCTATTACACGACCTCTTTCAAACTCGGTGAACTATTTATTGATAATGACTTCGTCTTTTTAAAGGCATCCTTCACTAACATCAACTCAATACGTCACATTTCACTGACAAATGATGCCACGAAGTTTACAGCCCGCATTTACAGCAACCCTGATTTGCAAGTTCTGAGTGGCGCTACTAGCGCTGCACTTAAGCACAAAACGCGAAATTTAAATCGATGTCATCTTTCAGATGTACAAACACGTTTACCAAATTTCGCTTATGTATCACAAGTATTTCTTGGTATTGGAATTTTTTCCCGTCAGTGTATATCTGTTGAATAAGTAAATCTAGTTTCTACTTGATTACATTTTCTTTTGAAATTAAAGTCTTGATCTGATTTAATGAGAGCCACCATCGTTGATCCCCATTTATACTTCATGAACCCCAAAATTATTTTTCCACTAACGTTGACCACTTGCAAGTCGTCATTCATCCCTGGAAGGAGATGTAGACCACTTTGGAAATTACTGATGTAGATGATTCACAGGAATATTAAAATTGTTGATTATTTTTAATTAAGCTGACACGTGCGATTTGAAAAATCAAATCAAACGATGAATCTTCTAAAACAAGAGTCTCAAACTCAAAATCACAAAAAATCAATATTCATAGAAATGTTGCTTTTTTTTTGAATTATACATTATAATAAACATAGATAAAAGAACAAGAAAAATTTAATGTTTACGTCCTGAGACTCTGCTACTTTCTTTACTATTTCGGGAGAAATTTTATAAAATTTTATTCTATACTGTGTGCTAACAGATTGGCCGGGCTGCAAAAATGCTCGCAGTGGGCCGCGAGTTTGACATCCCTGTTGTAAAGCGAGATATATTTTAAAGTTGCGAGAGAAATATGATGTTTCTTAACAATTCATAATTTGTTAAGATAATTATAATTTTCCTCACCCACACTAGAAATTGCATAATGTTTTTTTTAATAAAAAAATGCACATACATATATATCAGGAGTTAAATTTCCACATATTTGTTTAACCCCTAAATTCCATACAAATTATATTTCATTTTGTACAGTTGTCTCAATGTGATATTAAAATTTACATCCCTACTTTTTTTCTAGTAAAACGTTATGAAGTACTTTACAAATAGTTTTACTTAAACATTAGTTATCTTGTTATTAAAGCAATTAAAAACTGTTAAGAGCTTATCAATTTTTTACATTTGTTCATAGCTATAATTTTGAGGATTTATTTATCTTTTCATATATTAATGATACAATTAGAGGCCCTTATTAGAAAATTATAATTACTATAATCTAATCTAAAGTTTTAATTTTATATAGGTCTTTTCAATGAAATATCTTTTAAATATTTAGTTGAATTTTTTTTAGTTATATTTATAATGTTTTTAAAGTGTTTCAAGTAATTTTCCTTGATATTATTTTGATGTTTTGGTGGAGTCTCTGGTTAACTATTCACTTCATATTTCGTCGTGAACATTAGATCATTTATAATTTTTATGCACATCTTTGGATTTTTTAGGTTTATTTCTGTATTATATATGGAATGTTTATTAATGTTATTATTATATGGTATTTGGTTTTAAAGTGTGTATATCTTTAGTATTTATTATTCAGCATTAATAAACAATAATTTAAGTAGTAGTTAACAGCGACATTAATAAAAGTCAAGAGAAATGAAAACGTATGTCTATATAAACGCGGTAGAACATTTGATGCTTTCTATTGATATATTTCAAACAGGAATTTCTTCTAACATTCAAAAGATTTATAAAACATAGAAAAATGAATTGACCATTATAACAAAGACTACACATCAGCTACATCTATAGTAACTGTCAGTGTTCACACACATATAATAAAAAATAATAATTCTACATAAAGTTCCGAAATATATAAGAGAAAATTAAACAGGAAGTATGTTCTATGTTTACTTCTATCAAGTGTAATTAATCTAAGAGTTTTGTGAAGCTCTTGTATTGCCTCAAAGTTCGACGCTCAAGTCCAATCAATCAATCAAGGAAAGGAATTTTTTAATACAGTGGGAAGAGTTCTTAAAGGAATGTTGAGCCTCGATAGTTACAAACTGCACAAATAATCAAGATAAGTATTATATTTTGTATATGACAAGTCCATGGAAGTCACTAAGAATTACTAAAGTTGTTTTTAATTATGTATTGATAAATTAATCATAAAATACTTCTTACCGTACTGATACATTTATAATATCTTATATCAGCGTGAATATGTATTTTAATTTTTATTACGCCAAAATGTATTTTGTTTTGTTTCCTTTCAGTAAATTTATAATTATTTTAAATCTTTTATTTTCGACTTTCGATATGCTTTCGATATCTTTTATTTTCGATATGCTCGTGCTCCCCACGTAGGGTTATCATATCTCCTAGGGAGTCACGCCCCACAGTTTGAGAAACGCTGATTTAAAGGCCAAAAGACAAAGTATCTGCAATTGCTTGGAAATTCTGCATATTTTGATCTCTCTTTCGGTTACGTCCTGATTATCCATTAAAATAAAAATATAAATAATGCATCATTCTCGATAGATGAAAAAAAAACCTTTTTCTTTTTTACAAATATTAGCTAAACTGGTCAAAACCTATAAAAGAGAAATTTCACTTTTTTTCATATAAGATAAAATTTTAACTTACAAGTGTAACGTTAACGTTACCCCACACACATTCATATAAACAATATTTATACATTTTACCGAAATGATATCCAAATAATATATCTTGTGTTAAAAATAGGCAGTTGGGGGAACAAGCAATAAAAAAAAATAAACCACACCATGACTCGATATTTTTTCTGAACATCAGAAATAAGCCTCTATTCCCCAAACTTACATAAATTATTAAAAAAAACCAGAATACTTTAAAGAGTAATCAAATTAATCAGGTGAGATGTTTTTGATTAGAAGAATAATCACCGAAACAGAAGATACCCAGTTGTTACCTTTTAGGTAGCCTCATACTATCTCTGGTTCGGAAGCGAAACAATACATGACTTTATCTCGATCTTTCTTTAAAAGAATGCCTATTAGCATCTCCAAGAGCCAAAAAATCAATGATCTTTGATTTGGGGGAGGTACACGTATCTAGTTATTGTTATTTTCGCCGCCTGGGACAAAGAGGCGATAATTTGTTATTAAAAGACCGATCAACATTTTTTTCGCTAACACCTGCTGCGTGTTTCTTACAGAGGTAACTCTGTTGAATCATCTCATACAGGATTTCAAGTTTTGACCAAAAAAACTGTATTATATTTTGTTAGTTTTATTTTGTGGACAACCTCCTTGTTTGTGGATGGTAGTGGACAGAGCGAGTGGACAATAGAACAGTTCATAAAGCATCACCATGGGGATGCTTAGGATCTGTTTTTTGATTTTGGCTTTGGCTGGAATTTATGTTTCAGGTAACTATAGATTACAATCCATAGATTTATTAAAATAAAACATAAAATATCTGATTTATTTGAAAATCATTTGCATAGATTATTTATATAACATAGTTAAATAGAAATTGCATAATTGATGAGATAGTTTTTAAACTATTAAATAAATTATTATATAGTAATAATAAACTATTAAATAAATTATTACATAGTAATAATAAATTATTAAATAAATTGTTATATAGCTATAATAAATTATTAAAAACAATTCGTAAATATTATATATAATGGAGAATCATAATTTCAGAAAAATATTTTATTAAGATTGTTAAAACTATATTATCACAACATTTGTAAGCAAAAGGAAATAACTATGTTTTTTTTGAGGAATTATATGCATTTTAATAGCATTATTTCAAAACCAACGTAAATTGTATCATATAACACTTTACGATAATTATAGTTAAAAATTCTATAAATACTAAATTTATAAAAAAAATAAATGGTTATTTATTTACACAAAATTTTCGAAATATTATAATGATTTTTATAATTCAATTATTTAAATAATGTTTTGTATTATTTTCAAAATGAGATAATTTAAAGTTGAAAAAATAATTGGAAGGATATAATTGTAGAAATTATTATTATCATTAAAATGACTTCAATTAATTTGACTGAAAAAATATTCGAATAAACAATATAAAATATTTAAATATACGTTTTCAATTTTCATATGATAGTAATCTAAAGTTAAATTTTAAATTAATTAAGTTACTTAATTTATTTTAAATTACTTTGTTTAAAAGGCAATGTTCTCCCGTTTTCTCCCCCTCCGCGTCTAGTATATTAAAGACTATTTCTAAACTGGAGTTCAGATCACGCGCGGTTTACTTTTTTTTTTTAAAAAAATTCATTTCGAATTCCTTAAAAAATAACGAAGTATCAGTTTTTGTTTTATAAGTCCCAATAATGAATAGCATATATTTTATTTTAATTTTGAAATAATGATTTCAACATTTTATTAAGAATTTATAATTAAAATCATTTGCAATTTCAACAAAGTTTCAAATTGGTATGATATTTTAAATTTTATTGTAGTTGGATTACATAATATTTCTTTTTGTATACAATGAAATATATTTTTGTATTAAAGATTCGAAACTTTACTTGTTTGTGATTCAAAAATATATTAAAATTTAAAATATTTATTTTAAATTTTGTTTTCAAATTTAGTAGCACTTCCCCTTTTATAACGTTTTTGAGTTGTTTGTATGATAAAGATATTATAAATACATATTTTTTTTAATTCAATGGAAGCTTAAATTTTGTAATAATGAAAAAAAAAATTTACATTTTTAAATCTGAATTTTTTTTAAAGCAAAGTGATGTTTTCTTTTTCCACTATTCTAGAAGAAATTAAGAGTTAAAATATAAATTATCACTCTAGTTAATAGCAATAACAATTTACTTTTGAAATATTTTTCTCAGTAGCACATCTACATGTAAAGACAAAATATTAAACTGCCATTTGAAATATTTCAATTTATCGAACTAAAACCATTTATCATTTCTACAACCGTTACACATGTCTCCAGCAGATTAAATAATGTTTTAGTGGAAAACATTTACACAAAAAAATCGTAAATGTCAGAATATTTTTTATTTCAAGTTGGGGTAAATGAAGATATTTACAATTAGTTTTTTTTAAAGGGAGAATGAGTTTTTTGAACATATTAGAATAAATTGGAATGGATCTTGGGTACAATAATGAAAAAAATGCTTACATTATAGAAAAAAACTGTTTTTATTTTATTTAAAACACTTTAAATACTTTCAAATTTTTTTTTATAGAAATTTTTATTAAAAGTGCATTTAGATTCGATTAGATATCGTTATTTTACGAACGTACTTTTAACAGTAATACGTAAAGTAAATTTCCGCATGTCAAGCGAGAATCTTATCTAAAAAGGCTCCTTTGATAACTGTTTTTCATTGACACTGACAATTGTGTGAAAAAAATGCTTGCCGACACTACGCCCCCAGATACAAAGCCATTATATGATATAAATAACGAAACAGTAAACTTACCAGTGAACTCTTGCGGATTCAAATAAGAAAGAGAAATATAATAAGAAAAAAAAAGGCTTTTCTAATATTGAAGACATTTTTATATATTTATAACATCTCTTTGTTATTTAACCTTTATGAATACTTTTCCAAGTATTTCCAAGGCTTTTCATTAATACAAGCCCATCTTAGTAACAAACGTCAGTAAAATGCATTTATTTCACTAGACAGTCGATAAGAAATTAAAATGTTTTTGAACTAAAAATTATAAAATATGGATAGTAAAATGTTGTACATTTTAATTTTTTGATAAATAAAGTATTTTCGAACAAACAATAATAATTGAATTTTATATATATAAGTCACACACACTTATTTTTCACAATATACTTGCTGTGTCCCAGTTGATTTTTTTGATGATTTTCCAAAGATAGCACCAAAAACTCACAAGGACTCAGAATAAAACTAATTCTTTTTCCAATTCCTAATATTAAGTCACACACTCTATATATTTATTTATTTATCTTCGTGGAATTTTCAATTGTTAATAAAATACATTTTAAAGCACTCAATTGAGCTGAAATTTTATATACATGATTATTTTGGACGATAATACAGCAATTTAATTATAATTAATAAAAAAATTATCGATTAAAACTAATTATTTAAAGAATTACAAATGCAGCCACGTTGGCATCATTTTTGGCGACTTAGCGACCCTTTTGGCGGCTTGTGTTAAAACATGAAAAGGTTTTTTTCTCACATTTTAAAGCACTCGTTTGAGCTGCACTTTTCTATACACTATTGTTTTGGGTAAAAATACGATAATTTAATTATAAAGAACTAAAGCTAATTCACTGAAACTAAGTATTTAAATAATTACAGATATAGCCACGTTGGTTTCATTTTTAGCGACTTGGGCCAAAACTTTAAAAGATTTTTTTTTCTCACGTTTTAAAGCATTCAGTTGAACTGAAATTTTATATATACGATGGTTTTGGATGACAATACGATACTTTAAGGATAATTAATAGAAATTAATTACCCTTAATATTGTGATTTTATCATATGTATATACATATTTATATTAATTGTAAATATTCAATAAAAAGTAACTATATATATAAAATAAAATTTTTCTTTGTTGTTTCTTAGTAAGAATCGACTTAAAAATTTCTTTTCGTATTACTTGTTACTTCATCAAAACGGATTTACAATTCTTAGCTTGAGAAGAATAACGTGCAACAGTAGTCGAACTCGTGGTTGGCATTGTTTCTGTTGAAGCATGGGTTCAAGTTCTGGTCCCGCTATAGACCTAACATGTAAAGGGGTTGATTCAGAATAAATTTGTCGAGTATCAAAGATTTCTCGTTGATGTGATGCGGTAATTTGGAAAGTGGAGTTTACGCTAAAGTGTCATTCTTGTCACTAGATCTTAGTTCAAGATTTATTTTCGTAACTAATAGTCCTCGTGTAGCTTTTCACTGATACATTAATAAACAACTAAACTATAATCTGTTCACTCCATTGCTAGAAGTGAATGATCTTTACGGAAAACTGGCAGATGCAGTTCTCTTCAGTTTTAACATATTTGCAAAAATTTTGGGAAATAACATAAGATAAGTTGGTATAAAATAATGTTTCCAATAATACAAGGTACAATATAAGCATTAAAGTAAACAAGAGCAAACCTCACAGATTTATTTTATCAGTTAATTTTACATAGCCCAAAATGATTGCAAAAAGCTATTAATGATATTTAAAATGGTTAAGTTACAAATTAGGACTACTGGTACTTAATAAAAATATGAAAAAAGCGTTTTCTTCTTAAAATAAGAATCAAGTACTGATGCAAAATGAAATGAATAAAAGTTATATTCTTATGCAAACACTGCAAAATTTTTCTGTTATAAAGTATGTGACGTAGTAATGAACGAAAAACCTTATGTCTTGTTATTAATTAAAGCAGTATAAAATATGATGCTCTAACAGAGAAGCTTACAGTATCTCTCAAGGATTATTTTCCTTAGATACAAAAACCCTTAAATTAGATAGCTCATAAAAATCAAACATTTAATTTTTAATAGTTTCACTATGGAAAAGTACAATATGTGGAAATATTTCAGACGAGAGAGGGAAAGAATTGAAGGTTTTAGAAATCCTGTAAAATTTTTGCCTGTATTCTAGAAATAAAAAAAAAGTTTAACGTTAAATGTATTAAAATATTTCATTGGAAAAACTGTCTATCTGTTTATGATCTAATTTTAGCCAGCTATATTTCTCACAAAAGTTTACCTATGCATTTCGGAAACTGGAGTGATTTGGCATTAAAATGCTTAATTTCAAAGGAAAAAACTTAAGAAACTAGGTAATTTAAATTAAAAATAGTTAAAAAAATTTTATGAAGAAATAAATACATTTTTAACTACAGAACGTGAATATTCCTACTTCTTAAATTTGACAATTTTTTATCAATTTTTTAACTAATGAATTCAAACACAACTTAACTATCCTATTACTAAATAATATATATATATTTCTTAAAAAAATGTAGTTTTAAATTGAACATTTTTTTAAAGTTCTTTTTTGATAGAACTTTAAAATAAGATTTTTCGCCCAAATTATTATTTTATTAAAATAAGCTTTCGATGAAATTATACTTAAAATAAGTTTAGTTGAAAAGACATTTCAGTTCATTTGGTTTCATCGATAAATGTATGAACGTATCTTAATTCTTAAGTGATTTTATATGATACAATTAGAACATGTCGAATGAAGTGAGCTCACGAGGGGAGGGAACGACTAAGGAAATTTATTTTGGAACAAAACTTGGTGTAGTAGTATTACTCCTTTAGGGTGTTCTACCCTTAATGTAATTCCACGGCAATTCGGAGCCTTCGAAATTCATGTTTACCTTTTATACAAATAAATTTTACTTACCTCCAGCGACGCAGTGGTATATTAGGTAGCACGCCTGCTTTCTACGTCCACGGACAGGGCTCGAATCACCGGATCAACTTTTTTTTTCAATTCATTTAATTATTTTTTTGAAATTAAATAAATTTATTCATGAAAGGTTTATTAAATATTAAATGATATTTCATATAAAAATTAGTTACAAATAGTTTTATAATGTGAGATACAATATACTATAAATAAAATACTATATATAATATAAAATAATTTATAAAATATATTATTATTACACACTATTTAATTAATTATCTTATAATTAATATATGTCTTTTTTATATGTTATTAACTTAATTATTTTATAAATATGTAAAATATTTAATAAGTCCTTTTTAAATAAACTTATTTAATTTAAGAAAAAATTAAATGAATTGAAAGAAAAAGTTGATCGCATGGTTCGAACCCTATCCACTGGCGTAGAAAGCAGTCGCACTACCAACTATGCCACTGAGTCACAGGAGGTAATTAAAACTTAATTGTATAAAAGCTAAGTATGAATTTCGAAGGCTACTTTCTCCTGATTGACTGACCATTCGGCGGAATTACATTAAAGATTGAACACCCTAAAAGAGTACTACTTTTACTCCAAGTCTTGACCCCAAATGAATTTTCCGCCCTTGTCAGATATACTCATTCTCTCACTCAGAATATATTTCAAGAAGTTTATTTTTAAATTTAGGCGACAGGCGTTGTAGATAGTTTGTATAATGTTGTAAATAGATTAGATCATCAATTATACATATCTGTCAGTCTCTAAATCAGTTAATTTAATTTATTTATGTTCTTAATTTGCTGCAATTTTCAGACATACATCTCTGCTTGATGTACAAGTATCTCAGTTTGATAATAATTTATGCCTAATAATTCTTGCTTTGCTTATTTATGCTAAATACGCGCGAATCATCCGAAAAATTTCATAAAAAATATTTTGAAGTACATGTATAGTTTCAAAGTACTTTTTTTTTAAAGATAAACTTTAAATTGTTTTGATTTAACTTTTTAACTCTGGCAGAGTAAAACATAAATGTTTTACTATATTCATAATCGTCTGTATATGTACACATACGAGAACAGCGACTTACTCATTCACTCACTCGTTGCGAGATCTTCGGAACTATTAAACCTCCGGATTTAAAACTTTGCAAGCGTGTTTCTGTTATTAATAACGCCTTTTGTAAAAATCGATTTCTAAGGGGGATTGCGCGGGTGTAAAAGATAAATATACTTCCATATTTTAGAAATTCAAGCTTTATCCTATTTAAATCAAGAGACTAGAGATATAAAATTTTCAATCCAATCGAAAGCTGAATGGTAGGACTTAAATAACAATAACTCAAAAAACAATACATAGCCATACAAGATTGTAAAATACACAGCAAAGAGGACAGGTAACAGCTGGTACACTGTATCATGATGTAGTTGCAATGTTGTTAAGTAAGAGAAAAAAACACTTTCTGATGATACTGTTTTAATAAGCATTATTTTAAATCCATAAAGAACGGAATGTAATAATGAAGTAAATATAATGTTAGAGACTAAACATCAATAAAAGAATAACACTATTTTTAATGAAAAATAATAGCAACACTTGAAGAGAAACGAATGATTTTGTTCCAAATTTCTTAATTAATATATCCAATCACTTATAATATTATTACATAGTAATTTAAGATTTATTTTTTAAAATCTTAAATCATTTAACTTATATGCAGAAAAGTATTGATTTTTCTTTTGTTTTCTGAAAATATGATTATTCTTTGTTAATTGTTTTACCAATTCTCTCTCTTCTTAGTATTATCTTCCAAATTATCTTCTAAACTTATTCAATGTTTCTGTTAATGATAAGACCCACAACCGAAAAGATCGCTTTATCGAGGTTTTTGATAAGGATATTTTAATATAAAAGGATGTCTTATCGATAAACGCTGTAACAATGCTTTCATTAACTACTGTTCTTTTTCGTTTGTTGCAACACTTTTTAAATGAAACGCCCATTAAACTTAAAAGTCAAAGATTTTTTTTTAATTCGTTATCTTATTCCCTTATCAGAATAGTATTATGGTTACATTTTTTGTAGTTAAAATAGTAATAAAAATATGATTGTAAAATACTGATAACTTCTTTCTAATCTGATTAAATTATTTCAATGAATGTAAATTTTATCAAATAATATTTCTGAGTGCATTTTTCAAATTGTGTCTCAAAAATGCTATTGTTTTCATTGGATGTATTCAGAATCTAAAATATAATCAAGACTTTAACAAAATAAAAACTTTTTGATGTGTGTATATATCAGTGCTTCTCAAACTTTCAATATTTGCGATCCAAAATTCAATCAAAATTTTCATTGCACCCCCATTCCATACTCTAACTATATATTGATTTCAATAAAGCTATACTTATACACTAAGGGTACGATATACGCCTTTAACCTCTTAAGAGAAGCCGGCGTATATAAACGTCTCTCTCAGCCAAAATGTTAATTGCCCCGGACGTATATATACGTCTTTCCGAAGTACGATCTTTTCTGTGCACTCCCACCCATAAAAATATTCCGAAGGCTTTGGAATGCATTAAAAAGACCTTGACAGTGTTTGCAAAAGATTTACTTATTTCAGACATTTTGCTTATTTATTCCTCCCCTTCCCCAATGCATCATATACGAACGCCTACGTGGTGGCATTGGGGCGTAAATTTAATTGGTTCATTGTACAAATTTTCAAGATAAGTGTTAATTTTGGTATATAATTTTATATATGACAAGCCCACTGGTCATTATTGAACTTGTTCTTAACTTACTATTGTTAACTTAATTATGAAATACATTGTGCAGTACTGATACATTTATAAGTGTATTATATCAGTGTAAATATGTACACTATTTTTTATTGTGTCAGAATGTATTTTGTTTATTTAATTTAGGTAAATTAAAATTTTTTTAAAAAAATAATCTTTTGTTTCTGATTTTTCAATATGCTCGCGCTACTCTCGCAGAGTTATCACGCCCCCCCTAGGGGGCGCACCCCACAGTTTGAGAACCACTGGTATACATAAATGTAATCTGAATGTGGTTCAGAATTACGAAGTCTCTCGCCAATATCCCTCTTCCAGCTTCTAAGTGCGTCGTTAAGGTATTCGACTACGTTCGGAACCGTGATTTTAAAAAAGCGCATAAATGGATACTTTTCATGTTATTTAGTGTCACTCAGATTAGAATACTTGTATAAAATTGTTTTAAGGATATTTTGACAAAAAAAATTATTTAAATACAATATTTTGGCAAAAAATTAACTTAGAATAATCTTTTTTTCCAAATGTTCTCCTTTTATAAAAAATGCTTCTAAAATAATAATATTTTGCTTATGTAAAGTAAATACTTCTCCAGAGAGTCTGAACTATTTTTTTTAAAAAAAAAATCACGTTATTTTCAGAGTTACAACAATTGAAATAATTATCGGTGTTTTTTCTTAATATTTTTCCCCTCTGTTTTCGCAAAATATGGATAAAGTTATATATTCTAAGTTATATATTTCAAAAATTCTAGTTGAGCCTCTGTAGAGAGATCTGACCTATATACAGGCAAAATATTATTATAACAGAAGCACTTTTCACAAGAGGAGAATATTTTGAAAATGGGTCATTCTATGTTCATTTTTTGTCAAAATATCGTACTTAAATAATGTTTTATTGTAATACTATTCTTAAAACAATTTTATGTACATTTTTTAATCTAAGTGACACTAAATATCATAAATATTATCCATTTATACGCTTTTGCAAAATCATGGTACCGAACGCAGTCGGATATCTTAAAAACAATCAGTCAGTTAGTAAAGATGTATACAAAACCAAAGGAATGTGTCACTCTATAAAGCAACATGTGAGCTATTGGTGACGGACCTCGAAGTTTTGAACCTCAATCAAGTAAACAGGACGATAACTGAGCTGGCACCTCCCTCTCCTAACTACCACACTACCGGAGCACATTGAGCCTCGACAGATTTAACGTGCATCGGCCCCTTCTACACGGCTGTTCTTCAGTTGTACCAGGACTCGAAACCACGACACTCCGATACCGAGTTCATGACCGCAGCCACTAGGTTACCGTGGTCTCTATGTAAGACCGAAAAGCTTATTTAATAAGTAGAGGCTCTTAGGTATCTCAATGGGGCTGCCATATATTTTGCATTATAAAGGGTGTTTTTTTGAGAGGTATAGAACTTTAAATTGCAATAAAACAACGATGTATTATTCGATTGACATGAATTTTTTTTATTCGAAAGATAATCTTGTGGCATTACATTTTAAATATGATTTCTGGCATAGGACTGCCACGGCTGGCTCGGATGTAGTCCAATCAGGATGTCCAATTTTCGATGACTTTTTCCAACATTTGTGGCCGTGATGTTGTCTTCCAAATGGTCAGGCGTTTGTGGCTTAGCCGCATACACCAATGACTTTACATAGCCCCACAGAAAATAGTCTAGCGGTGTTAAATCACAAGATCTTGGAGGCCGATTGACAGGTTCAAAACGTGAAATTAGGCGGTCACCAAACGTGTCTTTCGATAAATCGATTGTGGCACGAGCTGTGTGACATGTTGCGCCGTCTTGTTGGAAACACAGCTCCTGGACATCATGATTGTTCAATTCAGGAATGAAAAAGTTAGTAATCATGCCTCTATACCGATCACCATTGACTGTAACGTTGTGGCCTTCATCGTTTTTGAAGAAGGATTCCACCAGCCCATAAAGCGCACCAAACAGTCAGTTTTTCTGGATGTAACTGTGTTTCGACATACACTTGTGGATCAGCTTCACTCCAAATGCGGCAGTTTTGTTTGTTGACGTAACCTTTCAACCAGAAGTGCGCTTCACATCGCTAAACAAAATTCGCTTATGAAAATCGGGAATACGTATTCCGCACAGAGAACCATTGTTTTCGAAATAAAATTGCACAATTTGAAAGCGTTGTTCAGGCGTGAGTCTATTCATGATGAATTGCCAAACCAAACTGAGAATAAATCACTTGACAGCTGTTAAATCGGTCGCCATCTTGGAAAGTAATGCCAACTTAAACTTCTATACCTGGAAAAAAACACTCTGTACTTATTCTGAATGATAGAAAATATTATATTTTTTAACATAATTCTTAGTTCTATAGTGAGAAAGAGTATTTTTAAATATATGAAATATTAATAAAATTACTCTTCTGATTTTTCTATTGTGTTGTTGTTTCTAATGCCACCTGTCTGACGTAGTCAGATCGAGGCCCACGAAATTCATCGTGGCAAGGGGCGAGAAGTACGCTTGTCGCTGGCCTTAAACCCATACAGGTGACAGTATGGGTTTAAGCTCGGAGAAATTCCCGAAGGGATGAAAGATCATTACGATAGACGGCGTGACCACCTATCTCTACATCCACATTTTAGGCATGGAACTAAAGAGGAGGGAAATATTCTCCAGTCCCCTGCACTCGTGATTCAGCCCACAAGACTTTCGGACCCACTGATTTAACGAGCACGTACTCCGTGTGTATTCGGAGGGTATTTAGTGGCATCGGGCATAGAACCCAGGTCTTCTGGTCTGGAGTACGATACTCTAACCACTAGGCTACTCACAGCCCCTTCTGATTTTTCTTCGTGATTTGGAAGAAAAAAATATTGCATAGCCACGGTAGACGAATGATCAGGGTTTCGAATTCATGGCCGGCATTGTTTTTGTAGGGTCGTGAGTTCAGGTTTTGGCGTCTCTAAAGATCCAATTAGTACAGGGATTTGTGCATTAAAGTCACGCCAAGGCTCAAAGCCCTCATGTTGGTGTGGTGTAGGAGTGTGAGTTCATTGACATCGCACTCTAAGACAACGAGAGTTTTATTGGCTTGAGCTGCGGTCAATTGATGAAAACGACGCCTATGCTAGCACCTCCAACTACTAATTTCCATACTATGCCAACTTGAGAAAGAGCCACGACAGATTTAACATGCATCAGAATTTTTACGCGGTGGGTCTTCAGAGTCATGACTTGAACTCGCGACTGGACAATGCCAGCGACAAGTTTATGACCATGTTCATTAAAGTACTGCGGCCATTATGGTCTGGGAAAATGGTGTGCTAGATTAGGATG
Source organism: Trichonephila clavipes (assembly GCA_019973935.1). Lineage (NCBI taxonomy): Eukaryota > Metazoa > Arthropoda > Arachnida > Araneae > Nephilidae > Trichonephila > Trichonephila clavipes. The sequence continues at coordinate 62,677 of BMAU01005118.1, read as the reverse complement.
TGAAATCTTCTCTGTACTTTCTTTCAACATTGCGAAGTCCGTGGCCAATACTCTTGAATAACTTCAAAATGTGTTGTTAGTAAGCAATAAATCAATCTGGATATTATAGTAGGAAAACACCCTCGTACTCGTTAATGTAAGATGGTTGGCGTAGAGTTTTTGCAATAAGTCATTTAGGACAGCGGTTTCTTAAACTTTCTATCACCGTCTTCCACCCTTAATGCATCAGCCTGACATCGTGGACCCCTGAAATTTTGAACACCTCCAACACATGACGGAGTGATTTAAAGTTTCCTCAACAGACTAAGACTGTCTTTGCACACTATGTATACGTACTTTTTTAACTCAACTTTTTTCCTTTAAGAAAACTGTGAACATCTAATTGTATATGTATATAAAATATTAAAAAATACAGTCGGATCTCTATATAACGAAGTTTCTAAATCCCGAAAAAAAGTTTGTTGTAGGGAAAATTCGTTATATAGAGGTTCATCTTTTAATATACTTCATACACCACATAAAACAAATTTCAAATCCATAAACACTGTATATTAAAAAAGTAATTATTCACACCTTTTTGTAAATTAATATATATAAATATATTATTTTTTATATATTTTACCTGTAAAAAAAAGAAAAGAAAAGTTGCAAGAAAAGTTTCTAGACGCCTCTCTGAATAATTAAATTTTTTTCTTTGATGCTGAAGCACATACGTTTTGACATTTTCGAGTTGCAAGAAACGAAGGTGCCAGTACGGCTGATCAATACTACAAATGAACGGAGACTAGTTCATGGACACGAGACTCCACTGAGGGTGAAATGGGATATCGAAGATGTTTCCAGTGAACTGGAAAATGGGGGTTAAAGGTTGCAATTCTTGAATGAAATGCCCAGAATTCAACAGCTCTCGGCGAGTTAGGATCAAATAAAACCAGTTCAAGATTTATGACCCCCATAAAATAGGCTAAAAGAGAGATTAACTTGAAATGTCTAGAATTACTACAAAAATAGGAAGAAAAAAATTGAATCACAAGAGAAAAAGTTCGTTAGATAGAAAATGCACTTCACTATTGGGAGGTTGTTTTACGAAGAAAATCGTGAAATTTTCAAGGTTCTAGGGCAATGTTTCGCAAACTGTGGGGTGCGTCCCCTTGGGGGGCATGACGACTCTACGAGGGGGCGCGAGAATGTAAAAAAGTCAAAAATAAAAAATTATTTTAAAAAATTATTAATTTACTGAAAGTAAACCAACAAAATACATTCTGACAGAATAAAAGATAAAATACACATTTACACTGATATATTATACTTATAAATGTATCAGTGCCACATAATGTATTTTAAAATTAATTTAACAATATTAAGTACAGAACAAGTTTAATAATAATTACCAGTGATCCCATAAGGTTGTCATACATCAAAACTTTTATACAAAAATTAACACTTATCTTTATAATTTGTAAGGTTTATAATTGATCTCTTAGCTCTGCCGATTAAAAGTGACGTCATTCACTTCCCAATGAAAACCATTTACCTTGTAGGCGCGTGTATGGGATGTATTGAAGAAGGGAGGGGGTGGAGGAATAAAGAAGCAAAAATATTCTGAAATAAGTAAATTCTTCACAAGCATTGTCAAGGTCCTTTTATTGCATTCCAAAGCCCTCGGAATAATTTTATGGATAGCAGTGCAGAGAAAAGATCGAACTTCGGAAAGACGTATATATACATCAGGGAAAATTAATGCTTTGATTGAGCTAGACGTTTATACACGCCGGTGGCACTTAAAAGGTTAAGGTCGTATCGCAGTTTTAGAGTCGAATTATAGTACTATTGAATTCAATGCATTGTTATTGTATGGAGGTGCGATGAAAATCATGATTGAATATTGGGTCGCGAATATTGAAACTTTGAGAAGCCCTGTTCTAGGGAAAAGTTTGCTATAGAGAAAAATTCGCAGTATAGAGGTTCGTTATATGGAAGTTCGACTGTACTAGTTTCAAATAAGGAATTAATGTAGGCGCAATTCCATTAGTAAGTCAAGATGGATGCAATTGTAATCGCACTGGCATGCTATACGAATTCAGTTCTTAATCTTTGCATATGTGTTTCTACTATATTTTTTTTAAAGTATGACGTGTTAGTAATGGCTATGTAATTAATGTAAAGAAACTCAATTAATATTCTTGATCGAAATACATGTTCTAGTAAATATTTTTGCTGGGGACAATCAAGTGATCTAGTCTAGGAGGACACATCTTTCAATTTTTCTACGAGGTCTTTCAGCCTGTAAAATATGAAAATCCAGACCTTCGTGGACCCCTAGATAAGCGCTGTGAAGCCCCGGGGGTCAGCGAAACACAGTTTAAGAATGACTGCTCTAGGAACATATTTTGCCAAAACTCGGTATTGCAATTGGATAAAGGTTCTAAATTACCTGAAGAATTCAGTACTAGGTGAAGCTTAAGAAATAAATAATGCATGTCAGAAATCGAAAATTTTTAACTCAGCCAGAAATAATTTTTTTTTGTATGCGTTACATAATTTGAGAAAAAGAGAACTTCTTTATTCTCTCAAAAACACATTTAATTTTATTAAAAAAAGTAAAAAACAAGAAATCTTAAAATCTATCATGTTATTTTAGATGATCTATTTAAAAAATATAGCTTGTTGATTTTGAAATGTTATTTACCATTTTTGACGAGGAGCTAAAATTAAACATTCCAAAACCAGGGTAATGGATATCTTCCTATGCTGAGTAAAAGTGATATAATTTTTATAAACATATCCTGCACATTTCGACATGTGCAAAAACGAAATTATTTTTTAAAAAATGATGGCTCACCTTTTAATTTTTCAAGGTAATTTTCCATGCATTGTAGTTTTGCCTCTAAGGAAAGAATGACTTAACACATGGATAGGCAACTTGTTTCCACTCACCGGCTACATTGTTTGAGCGGAGGGCCACATCTTTTAAAATGATTGCATCCATAATAAAAAGTAATAAATATAAGTTAAATAAAATAGGGTAATTTTATTCAATTTATTTTGGTCGCAAATTTCATATTGTCTACAGCTACAAGCACACTTCATTTTAGAATCAGTTTAATGAGACAAATGATCCTATCATACTTTTCTAAGTATTTTTTCAATTCCTTCTATTAGCTTACACTCTCTATATATTTATTTATCTTGGTGGAATTTTCAATCGTTAATAAAATACATTTTAAAGCCCTCAATTGAGATGAAGTACTATATATGTGATTATTTTGGATAACAATACAGTCATTTAATTATAATTAATAAAAATTAATTGATTAAAACTAATTATTTAAAGAATTACAAATATAGCCACGTTGGCATCATTTCTGGCGACTTAGCGACTCTTTTGGGGACTCGTGTCAAAACTTGAAAAGATTTTTTTTCCTCATGTTTTAAAACATTCAGTTGAACTGAAATTTTATAGACACGATTGTTTTGAATGACAATACGATACTTTAATGATAATGAATAAAAATGAATTACCATTTAATGCTGCGATTTTGTCCTACGTATATACATATTTATATTAATTGTAACCATTCAATAAAAAGTAGCTAAAATAACATTTTTCTTTGATCTAAGTAAGAATTGACTTGAAATTTTTTTTATATATTACTTGTTTCAGGAAATAATCAGTATTTATAATAAAAATTTTAATCAAAATGTCTTATTCATATTTTTTGACTGATTTTTTAATTTATTGATACACATTTTACGCTTTTTTTATAATTATTTTCATCCCCATTAAAAATCTTTTTTTTTTACTTCACAGGTCAAGGAAAAAGCTACAAGTGCACCTTCGAGACTGGAATATGTCCGTTTTTAAATAACGTGAAAGACAACAAGGAAAACTGGAAAATTGGAAGAGGACGGCTGAACAAAGCTGACACTGGACCCTCTGTGGATCATACCTTAGGCACTGGTACGTTAATAAATTGTTCAGACTTTTAAATCTTCTTTAACCCTCTGGCCGGAACATTAATTTTTTTGCCACTCTTAGAAGAATCCCTCTAATAGACAGGTGCGCAATTTTTTTTTTGAATTTTATTACTCTAAGGTCTGTTTTAAATGTCCTTATTTCTCTTGAAATTGAATAGAATTTTTAATATTTAAGTCTTTATGAGGCACATTATATTAATATATTTTTATCAAAAGAATTGTGACTAGTATTTTTATAAAAACTGATTAGAAACTATTTATATTCATGTAAAAATAATTACAAATAATAATATAAAAAACGAAAAAACTATAGGAATATAGATACTGATAGACGGTGATAGGATAAGAAAAATTGCACATATCGTGAGTTGAAAAAAAATCGCCAAGAAACACCACGTGATCCTCTCACTGGGTAGAGTCCATCTGAAGATGTGTCAAGGAAGCTCACCCCAAAAAACGCACCACAGCGTTATCTACAGGCATCAGAGCAAATCTTCCCTGTCTGAAGACGGATGTTCTAGTCAGAGGGTTAAAATACTATCTACGTTAAATTTAAAATACATGCTTATATCTGATGAAGAAATGTCTTTCTCAGATTAGGACATAATTATAGGCAGCAATTATATGATTGGAATTAAAAATCTCGAATACAAAATTTCAAAGTGCATCCTTAGTGGACATATAAATAGTACAAATACACAATATATTTAATATTTATTGTGTGTGGGCATTATATTATGAAAATGGAGAAAAAGATAAATTGCAAAACTGCACATTTGTATTCGCGCATATTTTGTTGTTAAAAGATGTTAACAAAATTTTTTCTACTTTTGAAAATTTACTTTAGATTTTAGGAGTCGTAAGGCCCAGTGGTCGAGTGATAGCGCAATGCGCTTCCACTTTCATTATAAGGTTCAAACCTCGGGCAATAAACCTCAGCTTTTCATCCCTACTGCAGTGGGTCGATAAATGAGTACCAAGCTTGCTTGGGGACTTAAACACTGGGGTTTCGCAAATATCAGTAAATGCCAATCCCCACGTAGAGAACTTGCTGGCAAGAAGAGAATGCTTCATGTGGGAGCGATCTTTGCACTGTAGTATGTTAAAATTGATTAAATTTAGGAGAATCATGTACACTGGGGTGTCAAACTCATAACTGCCCAATATATCGGCACACAATAATATATAATAAAATAATAAAACAACGCATATAAAAGATAACGCACATATAAATTTTCAAAACTTCTGACACCAATTTTGAGATTCGATAAAGTAAAATTTTTAAAATTTACTAAATGCATGTAACCTTGAAAAATTACACATTGTGAACTGAACAATGGTACTCCTTTTAGATATCCGACTACGTTCAGAAACGTGATTTCGCTAAAGCTTACAAAATAATATTTTCTTTTAATATTTAATGTCACACTTATATTAGAATGCACTTATAAAATTGCTTTAAGAATATTATTATATAAATCCACAATATTTTCGCAAAATTGAACTTAGAATCACCTCTTTTCCAAACATTCTCCAGTTATGAAAAATGCTTCTATGGTGATAATATTTTGCTTACATATAATTAGAATGAACTATATGTAGGACTTCTAAAAAATTCACACTAGTTTCAGTATTATCACCAATTGAAACAATTATCGGTGTTTTTTTGTTAAAATTTCTTCACTCTGATGTATAAATATACGAATAAATCCACTTCTATAAGTTATATATTTCAAAAATCCTAGTTCAGGCTCTCTGCAGAGATCTGAGATATATACAGGCAAAATATAATTATTATTAAAGCTTTCTCAATAAAAGGAGAAATTTTTGAAAATAGGTAATTATATGTTCATTTTTTACTCAAATATGATATTGAAATAATTTTTTATTGGAATAATATTCTTAAAATAACTTTATACATGCATTCTAATCTAAGTGGCCCTAAATTTTAAAAAAATATTCGTTTGTACGTATTTGTAAAATCAGGTTACGAACGTGATCGTATACTTTAAAGTATCCGACTACGTTCAGAAACGTGGTTTTTTTCAAAAACATACAACCGAAATTTTTTTAAATATTTAGTGTCACTTAAATTAGGATACACATATAAAATTGTTTTAAGAGTATTATTAAACTAAAAAAATATTTAAATGCGATATTTTGGCAAAAACTGAATATAGAATTATTTATTTTAAAAATATTCTCCTTTTATGAAATTGCTTCTATAATAATAATGTTTCGCCTTTTGATAGCTAAGATTTCTTTAGAGAGCCTGAACTAGGATTATTGAAAGATTCACATTTTTTTTCAGAGTTACTACCAATTGAAATAATAATCGGTGTTGTTTTCCTAAAATGTGTTCATTTTGATGTATTAAAATATGGATAAAGCCCACAAAAGTCCTAGTTCAGGTTTTGTACAGAGGTCTGAGCTATATATGGGCAAAATATTATTATTATATAATCAATTTTCATAAAAGGGCACTGTTTCGAAAATAAATAATTCTATTTTCATTTTTTGCCAAAATATCGCATTTAAATAATTGTTTGTTGTAATAATATTCTTAAAAAAACTTTATACGTGTATTCTAATCTAAGTGGACCTAAATATTAAAAAAATATTCGTTTGTACGCTTTTGCAAAGTCACGTTTTCGAACGTAGTCGGATACCTTAAGAGATATTATCTTTTCCATACCTATATAATTTTTTTTTTAAAAAATCAGTCAGTGTTATTTATTTGCTATTTTAAAAGCATTAAATAATGTATTCATTTGAAATTGTTTAGCAACTTTCGACTGACCATGTCAGTAATCAATAAAAGTAGGAAAGGAATATTTTAATTTTTTTTTGACTTTACAATACACGTCATTTTATCGTTACAGGATCTGGTAGCTACTTGTTCGTCAATGTGAGTTCTGCCAAGACGAATCCAGTTTCTCTGCAGACTGTAGTTGTGCAAAACACTTTTTGCGTCCGCTTCTTCTATCACATGTATGGCGCAAATATTGGCGATCTCACTGTCCGGACTCAGAGTGCTAGCAGCCCGAAGGACACTGTAAAATATTTCACCAGAAGTAGAACCCAAGGAGACCGTTGGAAAGAGGCGTTTTTCAGCGTTATGCCATCAGGTACCATGAAACTCAAAGGTTACAGAGTAAGTAAAACCATCTATTATCTTTTTTATCCAAGATAGGCGGCATTTCCTTCTATCTTGATCTATTTCAACGCGATTTAAGATTGCCAACTGTCCCGAGAAAAGACGACAATGAAATTCATCAATTAATTCTTTGCTTAACTGAAAATTGAGCATTCAAATAACAGAAGGATAGTTTTTTTTGTCTAATATATGTGTTTATTGGTTTTGCATGAATTTATGAAAAATATTTTAGAAGTGTTTTTAAGGTATATCCACAGCTACTTCTGAAATTTTTTTTAAAGAATGGAGATATGAAGACCTTTTTGTGCTTTTAGATTTTATTAGTACATTTTAAGAAAAAATAAAGGTTAAAATTAAGAACAGAAAAATAAATTATTACTGCGAAAATGGGAAAAAGGGATAAAAATTGACAAAAAATTACGTAAATGGGACCCACTCTGTACAAATTGTAAATGAACAAATTCTCAATTTTTCAATTTTGATGTATTTCTTTTTGAAATGACCTTCAGGATAAGAGATAGTGTAATGCTTACAAAACCTAGAACACTTTATCTTAGTTGTTATATGAAATTGTTTAAAAACAGTGATTATATTCACATAAAGAAATGTAAATTTTGTAATAAAACAGCTATTAATAAATCTGAAGGTTAAAACACTTCTACTGTTATACAGAACATACACGTAAAATTTTAGCAAATTATTTTAAAAACTTTTTAAGCAATCGCTGTCCCCGTTTGAACTTTTCGAAAAAAACACATTTCGAGTAAAATGCATTTTAAAGTTTCACATTTTATGTAAAGTTATATCTGCTTTTACTAAAACACTTGTAGTTTTTGTTCTAATGGATGGAAAATAAAAAACTCTGTGTTTTTATAAAGCTAATAAAAGGGCCTATGAAATAAAATCATAAAAAATTTGCCAATTTTTTTTAAAGAAATCAGGATTTTAGGGTAGTTGGATACCTTAAACTGATATATTTTACGGCAAGTAATCATTCTTATTCCTGGGGTAATTTTCTACCTGGGCAAAACATTTACAAATTTCAATGAGCACCATCATAATTTTTATTACACTGTGTCACCAAGAATGAATGGGTAGAGACCACGTACTTTTTGTTGTCTCATAGAACAGAATGTCAGGAAGCCGCTAATGAACACAGAATTCCAGCAATTAAACGATTTTACGAGGGGCATGGTTATTGTACTAAGAAAGCAGGTTGATGGATTCTCAGCTGACACCCCCATAGACGTTGTCCTTATATGCTGGATAGGGCAAAGATTGCTAGAACAAGTAATCGTGACAAGTTTTAAGGATACTGGTACGGCAGGAGCATAGCGACTTATCCATCAGCAAGCCCCGCAAACCACTTCTTCCGCACTTTTACAGCCTGTGCAAGACATTCTTGATGTTCCGATATCGCCCAGATTCATCAACAGTCGATTGATTGTTAATAGTCTGAATTCATTGCGTCTGTCGAGACAAATATTATTCAACTCGTTGCTAACTAATGGCTGCACAAGCCAAGTGAGTTAATAAACAAAAATATAATAAAATTATAGAACATTATAATTTGAAAAATAATTAATTTTTAAGAGGAATTTAATAATTTCATTTTAGGCATTTGTAATTTACTATATTTTGTATTTTAAGTAAACTAACTGTATGTATATGGCCGTGGGTATACTAGTAATTAGAGCATCGGACATCAGACCGGAGCGCCTGGGTTTGGTGCCCGATACCATTAAATACTCTCCGAGTACGTGCTCTTTAATTCAGTGGGTCCGAAAGTCTTGTGGGCTGTCGCAGCAGAAGCCACGGTTGCAGGGGGCTAAAGAATATTTCCCTCCCCTCCAGTTACATACTTAATTTATGGAGGTGGAGATAGGTGGTATCGTCATCTTTCGTGTAGGAGTCAAACCTGTCTCAGGCTCTGGCAACTTTCATTCCTTCCCTTCGGGAAAGGACACAACAACTGTATTTATATTTATACTTATAAATCTCTCTCTAGAGGCAATTTCTTTGTAACCTTCTTCAGTTTACCGGATTGGCAACAGTCTGTATTTTGGCATCAGACTACTTGCATCGTTTTGATGTAAGCGCTGCCAAGCCTAATAAGAATAAAAGTGTCCTTCGAATTCTTTAAAGCCTTTTCCATACTTTAACTTTATAGAACCAAACGTTCATAACACGTCCATTAAAAACATTGTCATTGATTGTCTAAGCACAGACGACCACATTTACAATGGTATCGGAAGAGAGACGAGGTCCAAGCAATGACATTGGATCAAGTGTTCAGACGACTAATGCATCTCTTTGTTCAATGTTAGTCACCCTGTACAAGTGTGGAATCGATGTGGTAACAGATCCAATCCAACAGTATCTGTGAAACATTTCATTACACGGCAACCCGCGATCATAATTTCGTTTGCCATTGTGTACTGTAACAGGCCCCCTGTGATTATATTAAGGGCGCTATTACAGCTGAACGATACGTATACCATGTGCTGCGGCTAATGACACTTCCCATAATTGGGTGGGGCCCATTGCCTTTTACTAGTTTGCCCTAAGTGCACTGCAAAAAATACAGATATTTCCCTGGCCACTCTTTAAACCTGATCCCTCATGAATCGAGGATTGGAACCTGCCATCGCCTCTTGGAGTACGAACTATGACAGATGGTTTATAAAGGGTGTTTTTTTGAGAGGTAGAGAACTTTAAATTGCAATAAAACAACGATGTATTATTCGAAGGACATGAATTTTTTTTATTCGAAAGATAATCTTGTGGCATTACATTTTAAATATGATTTCTGGCATAGGACTGCCACGGCTGGCTCAGATGTAGTTCAATCTGGGCGTCCAATTTTCGATGACTTTTTCCAACATTTGTGGCCGTATATCGGCAATAACACGGCGAATGTTGTATTCCAAATGGTCAAGCGTTTGTGGCTTATCCGCATAGACCAATGACTTTACATAGCCCCACAGAAAATAGTCTAGCGGTGTTAAATCACAAGATCTTGGAGGCCAATTCACAGGTCCAAAACGTGAAATTAGGCGGTCACCAAACGTGTCTTTCAATAAATCGATTGTGGCACGAGCTGTGTGACATGTTGCGCCGTCTTGTTGGAACCACAGCTTCTGGACATCATGATTGTTCAATTCAGGAATGAAAAAGTTAGTAATTGTGGCTCTATACCGATCACCATTGACAGTAACGTTGTGGCCTTCATCGTTTTTGAAGAAGGATTCCACCAGCCCATAAAGCGCACCAAACAGTCAGTGTTTCTGGATGTAACGGTGTTTCGACATACACTTGTGGATTAGCTTCACTCCAAATGCGGCAGTTTTGTTTGTTGACGTAGCCATTCAACCAGATGTGCGCTTCATCGCTAAACAAAATTCGCTTATGAAAATCGGGAACAACGGCAATCTCGTTTTGGGCCCATTCGACGAATCTATTCAGGCGTGAGTCTATTGATGATGAATTGCCAAACCAAACTGAGAATAAATCACTTGACAGCTGTTAAATCGATCGCCATCTTGGAAAGTAATGCCAACTTAAACTTATACCTGAAAAAAAATCTTTACATCAATTATGTTACATAAATATATGTTACTCATACAACATAAGTACATTATTAAGAAGGTTGGTTTAATTCACTATTAATAGCACTTTGAGTATTAATTTCATTAATACTCTCGCCATTATTAATCAATTTGACAAAAGGCTTGTGGTAACTAATGTATGACACGTGAACGTCGGTAGATTTACGAATCATGAAAACATCGTATCAATGTTTTTACCATACCCCAGTACTCTACCAGAAACAAAATCCAAGTTAAGCTCTGATTTTAAAAATTGTACTAATCTCAATCGTTCACCCTTATCGAAATCAGTATTGAAATCGCCGCCAAGTATGAGTGGAAATACATGTGATACAGTTTCTTCCGTAGTTTAGAACCACCTTCTGTATATACCAAAGTTCACATTCATTATTTTATACATATACATGTAATAATTCCCTCTAGTATCCTTTTTATTAACTCTTTATTCTAATATTTAAAATAACTTTAACTCTTTGATTTAAAATTAACATTGTAATCTTGATCGTTATCGGATAGTCCGAAATCCCTGTCCCGCCCATTCTAGCCGATCAGAACTTTTATTAAAGAATAACCACTGTTGATATAAAAGCAAAAATCTGGTGTAACCGCTCTCTTTTGTCAGCTTTCCTTCATCGTGTAAGAATGTAAATAACTGCAGCAAACTGAGAATAAATCACTTGACAGCTGTTAAATCGGTCGCCATCTTGGAAAGTAATGCCAACTTAAACTTCTATACCTGAAAAAAAAAACACTCTTTAGAAAAATTAGAACCCCTTTCTCAGGACTCCATCCGTATTCTCTTTAACTCGATACCTAGATGTGTTGCTTCGTGTATTACTATCCCCGGTGGTCCTGCAGCTTATTAAGCTGACATTGTTCTCTCCGTGTGTTATTCCAAAGTAGGCATCACTATTGTTCGTTGACATCTCTTTCTGTTTGTTGAGTTTCTTCACTTTCTAGCCGCTTCTTTTTCGTTGTATCATTTTTAGTGTTACGTAGAATGTCATGTTTGAAGTTACACTTTTCAGATGTACAATAAGTTTAATTAATAATCAATCCTAATGGGAAAAAAGCTTCTATATTTTCTTTTAAAGAATGTTCAAAGTATCCCTATTCAAACGCATGTACATGTCTGCATAACATATAAATGTGAACTGTTTTTCCTGTTGTGTTTAGGCCGAGCAAAGTTCTGTTGAGCGAAGGTAATTCCAGAGAAGATTTTATTCTATGAATTTTTTTCGGGAAAAAATTTAATTACATTTCGATTTATTTCTTTTGTTTACAGGTACTATTCACGGCGAAACATGGAGTAGCTTCAAAAACACGAGGCGACATAGCTTTGGATGACATAGAGTTAATCCCTGGAAAATGTTCAAATGATAAAGGTAATGCACATTAAAAATTGAATATACTATTGCACCTCTTAACTCCTTAATTGATAATTAATTAAAAGTTAATTATAAGCATAAACAATAAGTATAGTTGATATTAAATTAATCTAGGAACCTTTTATCGTTAATGTAGGAAAAAATACATGATAAGTACAACAACACAAATTCAATTAACTAAGTTTAGAGATGCTCTCAAATACCAAATATGGAAAACAATTAACGAGGTATGCGAGATACGAGAAAACTTTAAATAATCAGATCACTTACGTCTAGGCAATAGCTTCTTCTTCTTAGCTACCTAATCTACTTTGATTCCAAGTTAACAAATCGCCAACTCTTTAATATTACTATAATCAACCACGAAAAACATCCACGCCTCACTTTCAAGTTTAATTAATCACTACTAGTCGTAGCAGTCTAACCCCTCACTCCCTTCTAACCTGAAAGTTTCAACATTATATACGTCTTAATTTGCATGCTCCCATCTTCTTCGGGAGGAAACTTTATAGTATAATAATTTTTAAAGACCCAATATTTTCCAAGAAGATTAGTTTTTAAAGGAACGCGGATAGACCCGTCACAGTCTTTTTAGCATTTCTTTAAAAAAATTAAATTTTAATCAAACTTTTATTTTAAAAAAGGCCTTTAATTCCACTTTACATTTTTACTTAGATTAGACAATGCTAACTCTCCAAACGTAATATGCTATGATTACTCTGTTTAATAAAATATTTTTATTTTATTTTCAGACGCATTAAAACTGTGTTCATTCGATGACTCCGATTGTGGATACACTACGACTCAACAAAGTTCATTGCAATGGACTTGGAAATCGGAAACAAAAAGTAAATCTTTCTTGCTGAACTTAATTCAAAGTGACATGCAGCCGACAGTGGACCACACACTTGGAACAGAAATTGGTAAATTATATTTGTTTGTCTTTTTTTAAGCTTATATATGTTACCATTAGAGTGTGAAATCTGTTATTTCACAGAATAACTAGGCATTTCATTAAATAACTGGACAATAAAAGTTTATAAAATTATTGAATTCTACGATTTAACTAGGTATTCTACAGAATAACGATTAATTGATTGTAAAAGTATGAAATACAGCACTTGAAAGTTCTTTGAATCGATCTTAACTACTTTTAATCAGTTTTTAATCGCTTATAGCTGCTTTGCAATGTGTGTGTGTGTGTACGCTTCATTCCGTTGCTTTCAAACGTATAATTTAGGCGGTGTATTTATGTTAGAATTTTACATTTTGGACTATTAACAAATATTTCGACTTTTTATTAAATAAGCGTGGAACAAAGGAAAAAATTACTGCGCTCTTAAAAGGAAAAAAGTAGTGCGCTTACTCGTGAAGAATTATTAACTTGGATGGCAGAAGTAAAAAGTGTTAAAACGGCACAGAAAAAGTACCACGTGACTATTGGTTATTCCAGCATTATGATGTCCTTGGAAGCTCAAGTAGAAAAGTTAACTGTGCCAGCAACAGATGCAAAACATATTCTTTTTGCTCCTTTCTATTTAACTAATGTAAGCAATTTGAGTAATAATAAGTTAGATCATCTCTGCTTTTTCTTATTATTTATCAATGAATCATCTGCAATAGGGGTAAAATGTATTTTTCGAGAGGTTTTAGCTATTTATGATCAATTAATTTACAAAATGTTTATTTTTCATTCTCTATTTAACCCTTTATCTACCGACGGTACTTATAAGTACCACTCACTTTAAAATAACATAGAATAACCAATTTTACGAATATTTTGACAATACTTAGCAGGAATATTCCTTGCAATCTACTCTTCCAAACTATATGGCAGCACGGGTTCTGTGATGAGTATTTTAGCGGGGAAGGCGAATAGTTTTATAGCAGAAATTGCGTTTTCAGCTGACGGTGTTTTCAGCGAATTGTAAAGATTATCATTTTTGTCTCGAAAAAATAGTTAATATCAAAATTTAAGCGTCTTATTTTTTGTATTTTAATGAGAACCTTAGAAAACGATTTAACTCTTTATTTTAAGTGAGCAGTGTATATAATTCATTTTACAGTGGGATATCTTTAATTAATTAATTAGCTCTAACGGATTAAATTTCCCAAAGTTGAGTATTTTGTTTATGTATATTCCTTAATTTTTTCAATGTAGTGATCCAAAAAAAATATTGCATGAAAAACTACAGTAAATCATAATGAGGTAGATAAAGGGTTAACGGTCTATCATTAGTTATTTTAAAGAATAATTAAGTAAAGTATGAAATTTTTCATCTATTATATACTTTAACTGATTTGTCTAGTGATTTCATGGGGCTGCGGTAGCCCAGTGGTCAAGGTATCGGATCATGGCAGGCATGTCATGAGCTCGAGCCCAGTATCACTAAAGACTCTCCGTGTAGGGGTACGATGCGCATTAAATCTGTCGAGAGCTGAAACGTCCTCCCGTTGGTGTGGTAGTTAGGAGAGAGGGGTGCTAGTCCAGGTGTCGTCCACGTCACTTGACCATGGTTCAAAATTACGTGGTCCGTCGCCAAAAGTCCTCATGTAGCTGAACAGTGCGACATTAATATTCACTCACTCACTAGTGATTTCATGAGATACCTAGTTATTCTCTATGAAATAACTGAATTATTCACTTTAACGGTAACATATACACTCAACTATTTTCGTTTTTTGCACGGTAGATGCGTTCCTTAGATAACCGTGCGCAGAAAAAAATCGAGTAAAAAAATACATGCAACATAAAGTAATTTGGGGATGTTCTATAACTTTAAAAAAAATCGTGTAAGATGAAAAATCTGTAAACATTTTCCTTAAAAAAAGGGCAAAATAGTAATAATAAAATCCATGTTACATATTTATAAAACAAAAACAATTCATTTTTATCACAAAAAGATTGAAAGTTAGTGTAGAGAGGAAATTTAGTCTATAATTCAAATTGAAATTTGGAATAAAACTACTAACAACTATTCATCGCTCTTTGATAACAAGCGTGCATGTTTATTACGAACTGGATTAAAATGTAATCATCAGTAGATGTGTCAGATATGTCTTGTACAACTGTCGGCTTTTGATTCAAATAAAGAATTTCTTTTGTTATTAACAACCTCAGTTGGGTTTTTTGTTGTTGCTGTTGCAATGTCTGTTATTAGTGGCTGTTTTCTTCTTTTTTTGGGCTTATATAATTCTTGATAACCTCTACACATTCGTTGAAGTTTTAATGCACGTTCTATGTCAGGATCATGAGTAAGAAAATGTGGTTCCATACTTGTAGCAAAACGTCAAGCTCTCGCGAATCAGCTGTTAATAGCTGAACTTCACCTTAGACTTCGTCATTATCATGAACTGTCGTAAATTCGATCAAATCTTCATCATCCAAAGAGAACGAATACACAATATTTTTTATAATTCGCGTTCGAACAAAAAATTCGTGTAAAAAAAAATCTTTAAATTCGTATATCATGTTATTTTAAAATCGAGTAAAAAAAGAGTTGGATATATATATATATATATATATATATATATATATATATATATATATATATGAAATATAAAAGAAATTTATATAATATATCAAAAACAAGAAATAGTAGACAATGAACATAACAAGAGATAACGTAATAACTTTATAAAAGAAAAACATGAAGATCGAATTTATAGAAAAATACAAAAAAAGGACCTAGCGAGTCAAAAAGCAATTTCGGACTTAGGACAGAATAAGTGGGGTTAAACTAGTTTGACGGCACCAACCTTCCCCCTTTGCAACTAGGTAGGAAAAACCATATAAAATAAATAAAAATTCAAAGTATATAAAAATTCACAGAAAATATGAGAAAACCACAGACTACTATTCTGTAAGAGATTCTCCTAAAAACTTAAAGCAGAAAATTCTTTAAAAAATTACATAAGAAAAGGATTCTTCAAAATAATTTTACAAAAATTCTACTCACAGAACGTTTTTCCAAGAGTCTTGAAATTTTAATGGAAAGCTATACTATTCGCTGAGTTAAAAATCCGGATTAAACATAAATATATCTTTTAAACCAGCAAGCATAGATAGATACCAAGAGAGATGACAATCAAATTTGTTTGGCTATGAATTGGTTTGTTGTCAAAAATATAGAAATTTGTTGGGCTCTAATTTGGTTTGTTGTCAAAAATATAGAAATTTGTTGGGCTCTAATTTGGTTTGTTGTCAAAAATGTAGAAATTTTTAAATGTGTAAGATGCTCAAGGTGTGTGTTGAAAAAATGTAAACTGTGAGAAGAGTGTGATAATATAATCTTCGCAACAAGACCACTAACATGCTGACTTTGGAATCCTATTGTTGTGTAGTGGAATCAGAATTAGCAAGACTATTAATGTATTTGTGATGAACATAAGTTCTTAAGAAGTTAAAAGGGTAATAAGATCTAAACAGCATTAAAAAAACCTTTTTGATATTATTGAATTTCCTGAATATATTCCAATGTTACAATGTTCCTGAATATATATATATATTCAAGAATATTGAAATTAGCGCACCAAGAAGGAAGCGAGCTGCAATCGCGAAATGACCACACACGCGAGTTGCACCAATCAGGAAGTAGGTCCTATAAAGACCGGTGTTTAGTGGAAGAATCATAATAACGTATTCTGACCCTAGGCGGACTTATATTAGTGAAGAATACAAGGTAGACGGGAGAGCAAACACTTGGCACTGTTAAGCGAGTCTGAGAGGGACCGGATAATCGACAAGAAAAACCGCAAGTTGTTCAATGCACCGTATTGCATCGAAATAGTTGTTACGTGCATACTTCAATCAGAAACAAGACAAGAAAAAGAAATATTGCACAATTGTGTGTGTCTATATGTACCTATTTAACAAAATAAAAATCATAAAATCAAATGAACAAAAGTGGTAATATCACATACGAATTTTTTATTCAAAAGTATTCTACAAATTAATAGCCATTTATTGTTACATTAGTTTTAACATTCAAAGAAATATATGTCGCCCAACCGATATAGTGGTTAGCGACGCTGACTGCAGTGCCATATGGACTGGGTTCGAATTCCAGAGAAGACATGGATATTCGGAAATGTATTGTGCCTTTGCGGCATGGGGATACTCTAAATAGCCGTCGAGCCGCAAGTCCTCTCGTGTGGTTGATGGAAGGGGAAGAGAGGTGGGAGCCCCTTGGCCACCTCCAGGGTTTTCTCCCTCTAAATTAGGGTGGAACCGAGTGAAAATCGTACTGTCACTTGCAAGGTGCTCAAAATTAAGGCTAACGACAGGGATAAAAATTCTAGCCTCTAACAGCGGTGAATTTCGCTGGCCTCGTTCTGACTTCGTCAGGCAGGTGGCATTAGTCACAACAACAACAAGAAATATATTTTCTGGTTTGGGCAATCTGGTTGAAATGAGAGTACACAATGTTTCAAGGCAACTACGTACGTACGTGATAAAACAAGTCTGACAGGATTTTTAATATTGAACCATTCGAATTTATGTAATAAAGTTTAGGAATGTAATCGTTTCTAGGTAGCACTGAAGTAAATAAAAAAGTGACATGATTATGAAATAGACGGGGTGTTTATAAATGAATATCGGGTTTTAACGCTTCATAGTATTTATTACATTTAACTTATTAGTATAACTCATACATCGAATGAAAGACCAACTGAAACAGTTTTGTTTGCTGGCATGTGCGCGCATGCGTGCCAAACGTATGTTAATTTTTACCCCTTCCCCGTCGATCAGCGCGCTTTTAAAAAAAATGGCGACTAGTGAACAGAAAGCGCTTTGTGTTTCCCAGTTTTGGCAAAGACAGAATCTGCTATTACTGCGCAACGAGCGTTCCGGCGGACTCCTCAGTGGACATGTGAACACTCATAATGCGCACATCTGAAGCTTAGAAATTCCTCACGAGGTTCTAGAATCGCAACGAGACTCGCCTAAATTGGACGTTTTTTTGTGCCATATCTCAGCAGAAAATGTATGGGCCTTTCGTTTTCGGAGAACCAACTGTCACTGGTTCTGCCTACCTTGATGCTCTACAACTACGGCTATTACCTCAATTTTAAGAAAGTGAACTAGATAACTTAATTTGGCAGCAAGATGGTGCACCGCGTCACTGGCATCTCTCAGTACGTGATTGGTTGAAAATCACTGTACTCGACCAATGGATTTTCGGCAAAAGGCCTCACGATAAAGCTTGTTTCGCATGGCCTTCACGTTCACCCTTTCTGACGCCATGTGATTTTTATTTGTGGGAGCTCATTAAGAATTGTGTGTACGTACATTTGCTACCAACTGACCTTCCAGACTTAAGACACAGGATTGAAGCAGCTGTTGCAAGAATTACATCAGACACACTGAACAAAGTTTGGGATGAACTCGCCTATCGACTTGATGTGTGACGTGTGACGAATGGGGCTCACATTGAACATTTGTAAGCTTGTAGGTAAAACTGTTTCAGTTGCTCTTTCATTCGATGTAGGAATTGAACTTGTAAGTTATATGTAATAAATAGCGTTAAGCGTTTAAATTCCTATATATTCATTTAGAAACACCCGGTACTTTAAGTTTGTATCGTTACCAAATGAGCAGATAGTACAAGAAAATAGGCTAGTAATTACTTTCTGTTTGCAATCAACCTCTAAAATAGTTCCAGTATAAAATTTTCTTTTAAAAAAAATTGCCGAAATCCGAATTATTGTTTTATTTTGAGTTGTACTTAGAGAAACAGGACAAGATAAACTTTGTTAACAGAATTGGAATTAAGCAGCCAAACCTATGAGAGATTTTTGTGATTACTAATTTTTATTTTTACCATTATTTCGTCTTTTTATGATGATTTTAAATAGTATAAGATCTACTGCATTAAGAAACACTTAATATGCTTTGAAAATTAAAGTGCAGTTTTATTATTTCAGGAGGGTACTGGTACTGTGAGGGAAACTCAGCTAATCTTCAAACACGTCTACTCAGTAGTCCTGTGTACAAGAAGCCTAAAAATCCAATGAATTGCTTGCATTTCTATTACTACATCGATGGAGATGGTACTAGCTGGCTCTGGGGAAGTGTGAAAAATGCTTTCATACAGGCACACATAAACTTTCCAAATTCAAAAGAAGGAAGTGAGTTGCTTCTTAATTGTAATATTGTTGCCACACAAAATATGTAACTTTTTTTCCACGAGCTGTTTTTATTTCATTTTCACACCCATGTGATGTCCTGTTTTTTAAGCATTTTTTGAAAACCAGTAAAAAGATAGAACTTTTACATTTTTTTATCATTTATTTATATGTATCTTAAGGGTAAGTATATAAATCTTTAGCCAAAAATATCCAATAGAACGTGAGTTATAGCTCTTCAAGGTATCCGACTCCGTTCGGAACCGTGATTTTAAAAAAGCGCATAAATGGATCATTTTCATGATATTTAGTGTCACTCAGATTAGAATACATGCATAAAATTGTTTTAAGGACATTTTGACAAAAAAGTTTTATTTAAATATAATAAAAAAAATTTTTTGTCAAAATATTCTTAAAACAATTTTATTTAAAAAATATTTTGGCAAAAATTAACTTAGAATAATCTTTTTTCCAAATGTTCTCCTTTTGTGAAAAATGCTTCTATTACAATAATATTTTGCCTGTATATAACTCAGACCTCTCTACAGATTCTCAAATAGAATTTTTGAAAAATTCACATTATTTTCAGAGTTATCACCAATTGAAATAATTATTGGCGTTTTTTTTTCTTAAAATTGCTCCCCTCCGTTGTCGTAAAATATGAATAAATCCACTTCTAAGTTATATATTTCAAAAATTCTAGTTCTGCTTCTGTAGAGAGGTCTGAGCTATATACAGGCAAAATATTTTTATAATAGAAGCATTTTTCACAAAAGGAGAACATTTGAAAAAAAGATTATTCTAAGTTAATTTTTTGCCAAAGTATTATATTTAAATAAATTTTTTTTCTGTCAAAATGTCCTTAAAATAATTTTATGCATATATTCTAATCTAAGTGACACTAAATATCATGAAAATTATTCATTTATGCGCTTTGCAAAATCATGGTTCCGAACGCAATCGGATACCTTAAACACACCCGCCTCGAAAAGATGGACACTCACATCCTTCTTGAATCCGGCTGATTGGCTTATCTGAAATTAAAATTTAACTACGTTTTAATGTATAAGCTTAAATGTACCGAATGAACTATACTCAATTGAAAGTAACAAAAATTGGATTTTTGGTATACCTCTGGAGAAAAAGTTTCGAATTTCATGGGGTTTTTTTGTTATGTTTTTGTTATAAAAAATAGAAATATTTTGAATTTTGGCACGATCATTCACCATTTGATGCGTGTATTTGTTCCGAGTCTACCCTATAAATTTGAAGTCATTCGGTTAAACCACTCTTGAGGTATGTTGGTGGAAAGTTTGAAAAACAAATTTTTGAGAAAAACACGTTAAAATTTCAAGTCCGATTAAAACAATGAAAATCTTAACTTAGCGCACCGAACAGCTGCTCTTCTAACACTTACTTTTTTATAATGACTTCGAATTTTAAAAAATCCCTTTACCACCGTATTCTTGACATGTTATAAAAGCAATTTATGAAAAAAGTTTTTTGATTTTTTGAACTTATCATATGTTCCTCTCTTAAGAAAATGATGAACCCTCTTAAAGAAAATGATCCAAAAAGCGACGACTCTTTTTTCTACATTAAACTACTTTTGTATTAATATATAGGGTGATTCATATAGTGATGTATACACTTTATACTGTAAAACAGTAATAGTCAAAGAGAGACAACTCCTCAGTGCATCATAAGGTAGACCTACTTTTAAAGTTTGTGTCTCGCACCTAACAGAACAATAGTGTATGTGTAATGTGTCTAACCGGCCAAAATGTCGGTGTTTGCAGTGCAACAGCATTTTTTATCACGATTCGGAAGAGAGCCCTCAATTAGAAAATCTAACAACAGTAAGAAAATTTTAAATTGCGGGTTGTTTGAGCAAAAATAAAAGTCCTGGACGAAGCTGAAACAGCGTATATCAGTCGCTATTGATAGACTTGATACCTTAATACGTGTTTCACCGGAAATGGATTATTGGCTCGATGTGTGTCATGTGACTAAGGGCTTACACATAGAACGCCTGTGACTGTTTCTAACAAAACTTAAAATAGTTCCATACAATTAAGTTACTGGTGACATATAACATCTTATATTGTTCATGATTTATAGTGCATTAAAATTGTATACTCCTTTTATGAATCTTCCTGTTCCTCGTAGCCTGATTTTACTATTTTATACGAAGCTACATTTCAGTTTTTATATATAGGTGTAATGTTTTTTTAATTCATTCAATTTTTTCTGAAAAACAATATTTTCACGTTTAGTCTCGATGAATTAATTTGACGGAGGATGCATTTAAATTTAATTTATTAAAGTGAGATATTATACATTTACTTTTTTAGTAAAAAATGAGTATTAAATCGTGGTATATTAGTTAAGTAGTTATATATTCTCTCGGGTATATTTGTTATGACCTCTTAAAACTAAAACTAAAATTAAGATAATTTATCTATAAAATAAATTGTTTCAAGCTGTGGTTATGTTCTTTAACATTAAGCTGAATATAGTCTTATAAAACACTTTTAGTTTTGTATTAGGTTAGGTTAGGGAAAATTCTAAGAATTTTTTTTATGCATTTGAGTTATGGAAAATCCCAGCCCACAAGGAAAGTCCTAAGAGACCAAGCCTTAGATATAAATAATTTTAAAATCAGTACTTAAAAATATTCGCATGCGAATACTGAGGGAATTTCTCAGCGCAACATATTGTGATTACTTTGCATAGAAATATAAAATAATCGAAATGGTAGGCATGTCACACGTGTTTTCCTTTAACCAATCTCTGGGATTTGATATAAGAAACTCGTCTTAAAATGAACTGTGATATATGCAAATAAGCTTATGCGATTATTTCAACAGATTTGAAGATTGAATAGTAAGGGTTACATGATTATACTAAGAAGTGCTTGTAGGTGAGCGATAGGTGGAAGTTGGGAAATTGTTAGTCTGAGATTGATTTAAGCAGTGGAGATTAGGAAAGAAGTAAACTTACTTGAAGATAGTAAAAAATATTTCAAAGTATCTGCACATATTTAATCCTCAATTAATTCATAAAATTCTAGATAAAAATCAACAACTTGATTCAAAGATAAGTACTATTCCTATTTTGTTAGGTTTAAACTAAACAACCCGCAATAGTAGAAATATTCCTTATATTTTGCTTAAGAGAAAACAAACACAGGGTTTACAAAAAATTTAAATATTTACTTATTTTTGATACATATTTTTCATTTGTTTCTGAAATAAATAATTATTTGTTGCAGGACAATGGCTGGTTACAAAAGCAAAGAACGCCACATATCACAGACAATGGACATATGTTGAAGTCCAAGCGAAAATTACTGCAGATTTTCAGGTAAATCTAATCAAAAATACGGCATGGAAAATCCCATCTGCAATTTTTCATGGTGGAAAATTTTACAAATATTTTAACTTATTCTCATTGATAAACGATGCTTAAGAAAGTACCTTTCTGTATCATAAGTAAAGTTTTATATTTAGTAATTTGTATATATTAACTAGCCGTTACCCACCCGCTTCACTGGGTACATATATATAAATCATTGATATCTAGCATTAAGAATTCTATTCTATTGAAAAATATATTTATAGCTGTAACTCTCTCCTCTTGATATAAAAATAATAGAAATTATAATTTCTAATTTCTATTAATATCTAAAATATAGAAGTAAAAAGATTTTTTTCGCTCACTTAACCCAATAATCAAGGGAATTTCCACCATAGCAACTTTTAGTAGATCTCTATTCCATAAAATAAACATGCGTGCTAAATTTCATGTCTAAATATAATAGAGCAAAAATGGAATTTTTATCATCAATATGCTCCGTAACCCCGTTGAGAGCATTCTTAGTGGATTTCAATTCAACAAAAGAAGCATGTAAACCAAATTTTATTATTACAGTCGTAGTAATTCGGAAAACGGGAATTTCGTCTATCAGTACGTCCCAATAACTCCCCCGCTTCCCCCTGGAGTTGATTTCCATAAAATCCATTCTTAGTTTAACTCTATTCAACTAAAGAAACGTGCTCAACAAATTTCAAGTAAATGGGTTAAATTCAAAAACAAGAATTTTTCCGTAACTCGCCTTAACCCCTCGTAACCCCAATCCTTTGGGGGAGGGGATTTGTTTTCGCAAAACTCTTTGTTAGAGGAACTCTATTCCATGAAAGGAACATATCTTTTAATTTTCAAGCAGATGGGTCCAGTAGTTGAAAAACTGAAATATTTATCTACTACGCCCCTTAATCCTCCTCAGTACCCCTTGAGGGTCAATTTTCCCCAAACCTATTTTGTAGCGGATCTTTACTCTATGAAAGGAATCTGCTTATATCAAATTTCAAGACTGTACGTCTTAAAGTTTAAAAATGGTAATAATTATCTATAATGCCCTTTAAGCACCCGCAACTCCACTTAGGAAACGATTTTCACAAAACCCATCTTATAGCGGATCTCTACTCAGTGAATGGAATCTGCTAACTCAATTTCAAGGTTTTACGTCTAATAGTTTAAAAAAAGATAATTACCTATAATGCCCTTTAATTCTTCTCAACGCCACTTGGGGGTCGATTTTCACACAAACCCATTTTGTAGTGGAACTCTACTCCATGAAAGGAATCCACTTATATAAAATTTCAAGACTGTCCGTCAAATAATTTAAAAACGGAAATTATTATCTATAACGCCCCTTAAGTCTACGCAACGCCACTTGGGATTTAATTTTGTCAAAACTCATTTTCTAGCGGATCTCTATTCTATGAAAGGAGAATCCGCTTACCAAATTTCAATACTATACGTCTAATAGTTTAAAAATTGAAATAATTGCTTATAACGCCCCTTTGGGCCCCGAAACGCCACTTGGAAGTCAATTTTCTCATGGATCTCTACGCCATAAAAGGTATCTGCGTACCAAATTTCAAGACTGTAAGTCTAATAGTTTAAAAAGGGAAATAATTATGTATAACGCCTCTTAACCCCTGCAGCGCCACTTGGGATTTGATTTTCACAAAACTCATTTTGTATCGGATCTGTACTCTGTGAAAGGAATCCGCCTACCAAATTTCAAGACTGTACGTCCAATAGTTTAAAAATGGAAATAATTATGCATAACGCCCTTTAAGCACCCTCAACGCCTCTTCGAGGTCAATTTTTATAAAAATCATTTTGTAGGGGATCTCTACTCTATGAAAAAAATCTATACCAAGTTTCAAGACTGTACGTCTAATAGTTTAATAATGGAACTAATTATCTATAACGCCCCTCAAACCCCCGTTACGCCCATTGGGGTTCTATCTTTGCGAAATCCATTCTTAGTTGATGTCTACTCCATGAAAGGAACCTGCCTATACCAAATTTCAAGTCTGTAGGTTGAATAGTTCCGGAGATATCGTTATTAGTCATTGAGTCAGTGAATGAGTCGCTTTTCTCCTTTATAACTATAGATTAAATGTTATTTTGATATTTGTTCGGGAGCACCTAGAACCCCAACTCTGATTTTTAAAAAAATATTCAGAAACCTTCCCGGCGATATACCTGATGATTTCCCAAATTTTCACGGTGATTGGATGTATGGTTTTTGAATCCATCGAGTACAGACAGACACACATTCATTTTTATATATATAGATATTATATTGTATTTCATCAGATTTCTGTTTCGTCAGATGTAAGTTTTTTGAATGAACAATACTGATACTCCATGAAACTACAAGTTTTTGTTTCTTGTTGTTGTTTCTTATCCCAGATATATGGTGTAGCTTAGCTACATCATTTCCATCAAACCAAAAATCGCCAAAAAAATCCCAAAATAAAATATGATTTTCTAAGACCTCGTCAACAGTAAAACTCAAGCAGTTAAGAATATGACTGGGGAAGTCCCGATCAGTCCCGCACCTATGACACTCTGGAAAGACCCTGCTGAAAAGTAAGAGATTTGATGCGACCACTAAGAAAGCGCGATAGAGCAGTCTGCGGATCCCTAAGAATATTAACCTCCTGGCACCAACAAGGTTTTTTTCCACAAAATATCAAGTGTGAGCAGGGGGTATTCTCCAAAGTGCATTTACTTCTACCCTTTTAATAAAGGAGAATTCTGCGAAGGTTAGACCGCGCAAGGTATCTACAGTGGCAGACTTGGCCAAACTATCGGCTATCTCGTTACCATTCAATCCAATATGGGAAGTGATCTATTGAAAGTATATAGAGTGTCTAGAAGAGAGTCGAGTCACAAGATCCAGAATATTTAGGCTTGTCATATCCCAACAGTTGTCCAATGAGAAAGGTGATGCATAGAAACACGACTGCCAGTTGATATACAAATCAGACAAGTTTTCGAAATGAGGAAATAGAATAGTTGAGAAAACAAGTTATGTGTGGATAAAAGTTTTTAAAACTCATGAAAGAACTCTTTGAAAAGAGAGAGAGGGAGAGAGAGAAGGAAAGTTTACATCATTATATATATTGAGAAGTTATGGCTGATTTAAATCATTCTTAAGCGTGCAAATAACGACAACATTTATGATAATTTGTTCTTTCATTACAGTTACAATTCACCGCAGGCTTGGAAACACGAGTAAATGCTTTGGTAGCACTTGATGATGTAAAATTCCTCACAGGAAACTGTCCTGAAACAGGTGAGAAACTCATATAATTTCAGTTTATTTAGTAATCCATATATTTCGATAGGGATTTTTTAGAGAGGTTAGACATCAATTAAAACTTATTTTTATTGCAATTTCAGGTTCGCTTGTATCATATTATGCAGGTAGAAAATAGACACTTGAATAACTTTTTTTTATTCTCAACGAAAATGGATAAAATGGCACAACTGTTACTAGCTTAACTGAAATTAAATTACAATGCGTGTGTGTTAAGGATTAATCGGTTAATAGAGTTATCAATAGATTTTTGAAAATAATTTTATCATTATGAATCATGATTTTTAGAATTAAGTAGAGTATGGTCTAAACAATCAGTATTCCAAATTTCAATCGAATCTGATCATTAGTTCTAAAGACTTTTTATTATATTTTTTAGTGTTCTATTTTGAATTTTTTGTAATGAGAAAACTTTTTGAATCAATGTTTAAAAAAGCAAAAATGAAACAATTTTCTATTACGTCTTCCGTTATAGAATACCGTGTGATATGGGAATCGATAGTATAAATTAGTATACGATTACAATTAAGACACAGTCCATAAAAGTTGCGATATTTCCAATGGAATTTGTGAATTTGGATATTTCCTGGAGCTTAAGTTACTATAGTAATAAAAAAAAGAGAGCTGTAAATCTCTCTCTCAAATCTTTAAAAGATTTGAGGTTTACGATTCTCTCTTTTTATTACTATATTTAAAAATTCAAATCTTTCATAACCAAATTACTTTTTCTGATTTTTCATATTTTTTAGAATAAAAAAAAAACACCATCGATCATTTGATAGGAAAAAAATTTCAAAAAACGTAATGAAAAAAATATTTTACTGTTAGACTTCGAGACTCGTTTAAAATTAGGGTACTTTATTATATTTAAAATTTGCGCTTATATTATGTTGGAAAATCAGTTGCTTTAAAAAAGCATTCATAATTAGAAAATTCTTTTCAAAAATCATTTATATTATTCCTATGAATATTAATCAACACATTTCCCTTTTTTAGTAGTAATATCAGTTTAAAAAGGCACTGAACGATTTTTACAAAGTATATATATCTCACTTTTAAAATATTTCTATAAAAATAGCTACAATACAGACATTTAAGTAATGTGAAATGAATAAAAGAATATTAATACAACTTTGCTGGCTGCAATAAGATAAAGGACACAACATTACAAGTAGTATAATAACATATAAATCTACATAACAGTGAAGTCGAAACACATAAATAACGTTGGACCATTTTTTATCTGAAAAAAAGTACTTCAAGTTTTTTAAATTCTTATTTAACATTTTTTTAGCTAAAGACCGTACTAAGAAATAAATTAGACCCCAATGGGGTAATCAACTTCTATTGTTATTTTTAATCTTCCATATATATATATATATATATATACTAGAGGACCCGACAGACGTTGTCCTGTACACACATCTTAAATTCAAAAATTCCAAATTTTTATGAATAAGCTTTAACAATCTGGACCATTTTGAGTAAAATTTGTATTAAAAAGTTATTACAATGTCGAACGTCATTACACATGTACGGTTATCACAATTCAATCAATCGATAGCGTGTGAGTATGTGTATACTATGAGCGAAGTTAAATGAAGAGGCTGTGTGAATAAAAACTTAAACTTGTTTTAGTGAAAGGTGAAAAAGTTGAGACTCAAACTATTTTATAGCAGGCATATTTATTAAATTGTACATAAACATAATTTATATCATAATGCCATTGGATGTACAATATTTTTGGTTAATCCTTGAGGGATATAAACAAATAAATTCGATGGTTTTACAACTCTGGAACACGCAACATATAATTGGCCGTGAGAAAAGCAAGGATTTTCTAAATTTAAGACACAAATCTTCATTTTTTGACCTTGTGACTTATTAATAGTCATAGCAAATGCCAAGCGAATTGGAAATTGTAAACGTTTAAATGGTATAGGTGAATCTGAAGGAATCATTGGGATCCGTGGTAGAAGTACAACTTCACCTTGAAATTTTCCAATTAAAATAGATTCTTCAAGAATGTTGCCCATGATTTTTTTTATGACTAATCGCGTGCAATTACACAATTTCGGAGGACACAGTTTAGGAGGAGTCAGTCACATGCACACGCACAGAAGAATTACATATATAAAAATTATTTGAAAAGATATTAATTAAAAACGCTAAAAAGCATGAATCGTCTGCATTTTCGTAACAATAAAGACCGGGTTTGGCCAGTTTGGCTGAAAATCAATTTTCGACGCCAACTTACGCCTTTTTCAATTCCTACTATTAGCTCACGCTCTCCATACATATTTTATTTGTTTGTTTGTTTGTTTGTTTATTTATTTATTTATCTTGGTGGAATTTTTAATCGTTAATAAAATACATTTTAAAGCGCCCAGTTGAGCTGAAATGTAATGTGCATGATTATTTTGGATGACAATACAATAATTGATTTATAATTAATAAAAATTAATTGATTAAAACTAATTATTTAAAAAATTACAAATACAGCCACGTTGGCGACTTAGCGACCCTTTTGGCGACTTATGTCAAAATATGAAAAGATTTTTTTCTCACGTGTTAAATAAAGCATTCAGTTGAAAGGAAATTTTATATACTCGATTGTTTTGGATGACAATACGATACTTTAATAATAATTAATAAAAATTAATTACCACTTAATGTTGTGATTCTGTCATATGTATAAACATATTTATATTAATTGCAACTATTTAATAAAAAGTATCTAAAATAAATTTTTTCTTGCTTGATTTAAGTAGGAATTGATTAAAATTTTTTTTATATTACTTGTTTTTAACAATAGCGTTGTTACAACGATGCAGGTGAATGTTGAGTTGTATTTTTTGAATGTTTTTAATTAATATCTTTTTAACTAATTGTGATATCGGACCGAATTGTGATTTATGTGTGTGATCTCGAATTTACTTGAACCCACACAAAAAATTTCATCGAAATCGGTCCAGCCGTTTAGGAGGAGTTTAGTGACAAACACACGCACAGAAGAGTTTTAGATATAAAGATATATATATTCAAAATCTTATAATTATTTTAACAATAATTCTGTGGTGTCTGGCAATGCAAACATCAAATGATGGATTTGATGTTAGTTGCCTTAGCGCAACGGTAGAACAACTTGGGGAAAAAATATAACAACGAAGTTTGCGTAATAAAGTTGGTTAATATTTTCACTTTCTGAAATGGATGTAATATTATTTCTTTTATAAGATATTTTAATAATGGTGTAATAAATAACATCTAATACCAAGCATCCAAATTTCAGGTTTCTGCGACTTCGAAGAAAACAAGTGCTTGTGGAAAGATGGAGTCGCCGGAGAATACAATTGGGTTAGGAAATGTGGTTCGTGCAGCACCAACAGTGAAATTGGCCCTAAACAAGATCACACTCTGGATAAGGATGAAGGTAAAGGAGCTCCAAATCTCATATCCATATTCACCCAAAGTGAATCAAGTCAAAGGGTGTTTATCTCTTACATATCAGAAGCAAGAGCACTTAAATAGTGCTCCTTAGACTTTACAGATACTCAGGGAATTTTAAAACTGGAATTACTGTTATTCCATCATACCATTGTATAGAATAAGGGTTTTTAAACATCGATATAATTGTTCAATATATTCATAATTAGGTACATCCATAAGCAATGTTGAATAATGTCGTATCATTAACAGTTTTGTAATCTTGGTAGTACTCTTCATAGTTCACTGAAATCTTTACCTTTCAGTGGCATATGCAAATATAAGCATCACTGAGAAGGATATGCTTGATTATTTCAATTGTGTTATTAAATCTTGGAATAATAGTCAGCACTACCGGTCGAAGTACTTCGTCAATATTCTTTAGATGTGATCGATACTCCAATAAGAATCTAAATAAAAAATTAAATTATCTATTGGCTCTCGCAATAGCAATCTAAATAAACAATTAAATTATTATTATGAATGGCGAACAAGTTATGTTATGCAAAAAAGGTGTATCAAAAATCCTAAAATTATTTGCGACCTGAGCTGCAAGTCACGCGATCTCTAGTTTAAAGGCCCTATCACCCACACATATTTATAGCAATCCCTTTTGGACTATATTTCGCTCACGCTTTTGTTAATGGGCGTAAACAGAAATGGAGCACCATTCTGTTTAAAATATTATAC
This sequence comes from Trichonephila clavipes, assembly GCA_019973935.1. Taxonomy (NCBI): domain Eukaryota; kingdom Metazoa; phylum Arthropoda; class Arachnida; order Araneae; family Nephilidae; genus Trichonephila; species Trichonephila clavipes. Next base: position 32,557 of record BMAU01005118.1, on the reverse strand, counting down.
GCCGTTAAAATATTATACACCATTAAAATATTATACGCATATCTGATGCATTTGACGAAACCGAAGCTTCCATCTTCACCGCCATCTTGTTCATGATGTAGGACGCCGAAGAACCTCATTGGCTGGAATTTCAAGCAACTTTTATTTGGAACAATTTTTTCAGCTCACTAGGGAACAGATTTTTGAAGCCGTTGCTATGGCAACTAGGTAGAAATTGTTCGGAATTGGTTGGAAAATTTCTCCAAACGTGTACGTGTGATAAGGCCTTAAGAAACCCTGGTATATTCTACTAGAGCCAAAAAGTTCCGGGAATAGTTCCCTTCATTCACACATGTGTTCGTTGGTAGGGAAATATTTGTTTAAGGGATTTGAAGCTAATATATTAATGTATAATATATATATATATATATATATATATATATATATATATATATATATATATATATATATATATATATATTATTATATAATAATATTTGAAGCTAATAAGAGAAACACACAGCTGTCTAGAAATCACTTCCTGTATTGCTGGCATTAGCTGCAGATAGTTTCTGACAAAGCATATTTTTCTTTCGTCGAAATTTGCAATGTCGTTTGGAGTAGCGGGCAAACATCAAATTCTGTGTTTTGCTCTGGAAAGCACCTTTTGAGCCGCTTGAGATGCCGAATGAAGCATACGGAAATGATTCCAGCATCAGAGAATTTTTACCTGTTTCCATGGCAGAAAATGAAATCGAAGGGACATCGTTTTGTATATTCAGATGAGGTGATCCAAAATGCGATGAAACAACTGAAAGACCTCTCAAAAAATAGATTCAGGAGTGTTCTGATCAGTTATACGAACGCTGCAACAAGTGTGTGGATGCAGGACGGCAGTACTTTCAAGGCCAATATAAGATTAAATATTATTATTCTACACACACTTTTTAGTAATTTGTAATTGACCTTCTCCGGGAACTTTTTGACCTTACCCTGTATTATAATTTAATAAAGCTCCAAGGTTGAGAGTTTGTATAATTCTATCGAACTATTACAATATTAGACTTTTTATTTTTTATTAATTACATGAATTTTTTTAATACAGGTAACTATGTTGTCTTCAGTACAATTAACAAACAAGCTGGTGCAGAAGCCAATCTCGAGAGTGAATTCTTTCCACCTGATAAAAAATCCCTTTGCTTGACCTTTTACTACAGTATGTCTGGAAAGAATGTGGGAACGCTGAAGGTAAACAACTTATAATCATGATTACTTAGTCGTTAAAACTTTTCATACAGTTTAAAAAAACGCCCATCATTACTGTAGTTGTTAATACATGTATACTTATTGGTGTTAATTTATATAATGGTCTACCAATAATTTTGGGCATGTCTATAACTTCTTAGGAATTAGTAATGTAATATCCGTTGTTAATTTATATCGATATTCAGCAGCAATGTATCTTTCAAAATTGGGATTTATATAGAATTCGACTTTATTTCTCTGAGAACTTTTTGAGAGTTGTAATTGAATGTAACTTTCGAGTTATTAAGCTAATATATATATCATATACTCCTTTTTCAACCAGATATATTTTTAAAATCTAAATAGTTAAGTTAATTTCGTTATTTTGTTACTACTCTTTGTTTCATTGATAATGAATATATAAAAAGTACAAGAAAAATCATTTAAAAAACAGCCAAGTAATGCTTACTGGCTGTCAATAACAACTGAAAGAGGGACAAGCAACAAATATCTGATCACAGTGGCGCACACAAGGGGGGTCCTGGGGTCCGGACCCCCTCTCCCAAAGCCCTTGATTTTTTCCCATTGATTATAATTCTAAGTACATAGTACGTAAAATTTAATTAATTACTTGCTATTAATGATTAATTTTATTAATTAATGCTAATTTTTTTATTCAAAAACTAGTTTATTACTGTGTTTTGTTCCCAAAAATCGACAAAATCAAAAGGAGCATGATACAAGAATGGTGAACTTTCAATCCCGGACCCCCTTGAAAAATTCCTGTGTGCGCCACTGTCTGATCAGGATATCGCGTCGAACGATGACGTATTTTTATACATCTGAAGCTACTGATTTACTTTATTTGCTGCATTTTGTAATTCATTTCCCGCTAGAATTCTTCTGAGTAGTATTTAGAACTGAAATGAAAGAGTTTGCCGAAAGGTCTTCCGTAAATTTAGTAACTAAAGTTTGGGTAATTTCTAGTTAAATTAGTTCTACATCGGTGATTCCCAAAGTGGTCTATGACGACCTCTAAGGGGTCCACGCAAGCGAAAAAAATAATTTGGGGGCCCATGAGATGGAAATGGGTATCTATGATAGTGGCTCTCATTAAACCAGACCGTGAATTTAATCTTTAAAAAAATTTCATCTAATGGAAAAACCAAATTTTACCAATTTAACTGGTTTGCTTATTAAATTTAGTGAGGTTAATCTGTGGTTACTAGGTGACAGCATACATTTTATCAAGACAAGGACTGTTTCAGCATTTCTTTCCAAAATTAAGCTGAAGAAGTATAATATTGGACGTCACAAATTTTCTCAATTTGTTACAGATAATCTGTCTGGACATTTTAACCAACGTTCAACATTTAAACGCCCTTTGCTCAGATTTTGAAACTAGGTTTGAGTTTGCTTTTTTATAGTAATACCACAGCAGACAATAAACAATAAATTTATATGGTCACATAAATAAATATGTCATAGGAGCAGATCAGAATAGGCCCAAACGAAAATCTTAAAATAAAGTTTAGAAACGGATGTCAGCAATTTTAGCTTTAAAAAACCTTTTATTTGTCGCAAATTATGGAATATCGAGAGAAAGTTTTTAATTGGTTTTCTTAGAGGCGGGAGGCTAGACACTTACTGACAAAGGAGATTTAGGGTTAAACCCGACTAGATAGAAATGAAATGTTGAAAATCTGCTATTGGAGCACCAGATTCATCCCTCTCTTTAAAAATATTTGCTTGTTGTTCAGTTATTTTATGTAACAGTTATTTTAATTTAATGCATTAACATGTGCTTCTTAAGTTTTTAACTATACTTCATTACAATTCGAAACTTAATTCTTTTAAGAAAGTAGTAGTAACAGCTGTCTCAAAAAGACATTTAAGCTGAAAAATTTGCAAAAATTCAATTATTGGTAAGCAAGGGTCTACCCGATACCGAAAAACATGGCAAGGGTTCTATGAAACAAAAAAGTTTGGGAACCTGTATTCCACAGATTACTGATCTTTTCCAATATTTAAAAACTTCCTTATTTCAATATTATTGCTCTTATTCTTACGCAAATAGTTATAAACAATCAACTCAATTTTGACTACTGCTATTTATACAAATAACGCCCTGTATTCTACGTTGAGAGAAGCATAGGATCTAATTTCGATATCTCAGGTAAAATTGCTCTTTGAGTAACATGATTTATCTGTCTATTTTAAACAGGTTGTGAGACGAGAAGAGAATGTGACTGAATCAACTTTGTGGCTCATGAAGGGAGACCAGGGAAATATCTGGAAGAAAGGTCAAGCAGTATTGAAACCCAGTATTCTGTACAGCCAGGTTGGTACAATGCCAGAAATAAAATTAAATATATACTGTTTTTGTTTTCAAGTTTTGCTGAGCATATAAACACTTTTAAAAGAAGTGTTCATAAACCTGTTTGATTCGGGATTTAATAGACAGAGATATGTATAGATTTTTGTCAACTGAATCTTTTTTCCATCTTATTTTAAATATTTTAATGCTGGCAATGAAAGATTAAAACTAATATTTCTGTAAAGTCAAAGTTAGTTTTTTTTATTGGTGTAAGCATGGGTAGAACCATTACGGTGTGAAAATACCTCGAATTTCGACTGGATGTGCAAAACAGCCTCATAGAGCTCTTGGAGGAAATTTTCCCAGTCAATGGGCTAAATTCTTAACTGACACATGATCTATGCACACAATCACGTGTTCTGCATTAAATTTAAAACTGACATTAGACTTGTACTTGTTGTTTTAGTTTGTAAACTGTAGATAAAATTTCGTATTAGATATTTGGTAAAGATGTTCAAGTATAGAGAACCTATACAAAAAGTTTTACGCAATGGACTCAATTCATGACAGTCACATGATAAGGACAAAAACGTGTTCTTCCTTGAATTCAAAACAGACATTAAACTAATTGCCCTTGTTATTCTACTTGTAAAACTTAGATAAAATTTCAAATTTCATATCTGGTTCAAGATGTTTAAATGTAGTAAAAAAAAATTTCTTCTTAAAGATTGTTTTAAATTAAAAAAAAATAACAACCACGTATTTTATGCATGTACCGTAAAATCCGGCGTACACAACGCGCACCTATACTTTCAAGCTGCATTTTTTATTTTTAAGGTATATTCGCCGTATAATGTGCACCCCCTTTTTTATGAAAGAACCTATAATGTACGTTAGCAATGCATTATGTTTGAAAGCCATTTATTCGAGTTATTACCTCAGGATTTTGAAAAAATAGTATATTTCTAGAAAAACAACCTTTTAAATTCATAAGGTATGACATTTCTTTTAAATAAACAGTATTTCGATCTTTGTGGAAGTCTTAAGATTTTTTTATGCACATTTCTTTTTATTTTTGAAGCTATCAATTTTATACCCGGCGTATAACGCGCACCCGTAAATTTCAATCTTATTTTCGTGTTAAAAGTACGCGTTATACGCCGGATTTTACAATACATAAAAATCAAATCCTTTTTGGGGTTTGTACTCCTTAAGAATCGATTTTCATATAAAGCCCCCTCGGTATGAAAATATCATGAGGAGGGAAATTTAAAAGAGGCGTTAACAAAAATGGGTTACGCGCTTCTGCGCATGCACTAAATCTCTGTTTGGAGAAAGAAGGTTTCTCCTTTTTCTTCGGTTTTAAAATTGCGATTGTTCTTTTCTCACCGAAATCAGACAAAAAATAATTACAGAATCGGAAAGATCATTTTTATACTCCGGATTTTACGGTATTTTCAAATAAAATGCATTTTGTATACATATGTACTTTTTAAGAGAAAGTTTCTGCAAAGAGAAAAATTGGCAACACTAAAGCACGTGAACTGATTAGTTAGGAACACAAGATAGCTTTTGTTGTGAGACTATGACATCACAGGAGTTTTTGAATTGATTGGTTAGAATCACGTGGTTATCATTTTCATGTGTCTATGACGTCTCATGAATTGAGCCCATGAAAAAAATCTTATATATATTAGCATGCACTTATAAATAAAGTGCGTTATTCTTATTGATAAATGTATACCTTTTAAAAGAAATTTTCTGCAAAAAGCAAACGTTGGCAGCAGCAAAAGCGCATGAGCTGATTGGCTGGAAATACGTGATAGCATTAATCATGTTGACTATGACGTCACATGTATTGGGCCCTTTTTTTTGTAAATATTCCTATACGATTTGAGATGGACCACTTTGGCAACATAAAATATATAACTAATTAAAGCATTGAACTTATTTTATTTACCTTTTATTAAAAAAATTTTTAATAAATTATATATATATATGTATGTATGTATAACACGAAGATATAATTTCAATATTTGATGAAAGCACTATTAATGGTGCCGTTTCAAACAGTGAGATAAGATTTGTCATCATGACTTTGATAATAAAATAATTATAATTGAATATTTAATGAAAACAATTTTTAACTTAAAATAGAGTCCCCCCTCCATCCCTTATTTAATGGCTTACATCCTAAATCTTGTATTTTGTGTACTAAAATATGGTTTTTTTAAAAAGTAAAAAATAATTATAGTTCTTTTAAGATTCGAATCAAATGTAAAATGTTTTTGAAAATTTCATTAAATATTAAATTTAGATTCATATCGAGTGCACATGTGCAGATAATAATGCCCAAGCACTCATGAATGGAATCTGTTTTGATTTATTGTTATTTTTTAACTTTTTCGTCTTAGCTTTTTTGATTCATGCCTTAGAACTGCGTGCTCTTGCTGAATTTACATTGTTTAAGATTAGAGAGACTTTTTAATGAATTCCTACTTTTTCTACAGGTTGTGTTCAGAGGAATAATTGGAACTGGAAAAAATGGCTTCATGGCTCTAGACGACATTCGTGTTCGATCTGGGGAACAATGTGAACTATCTCCTCCAACAGCAGATCCTCGATATGATGGTAAGTCATATAATCACAATCACACAAAAAAAGTGTGTTAATGGACTATAATTCTTTCACTTTTTGAAGGAGTATTATTTATTTAGTAGAGATTAAAAGTCATCAACTTTTTGAAGATGCACTTTAATCTCGTTGCTCACTAAAGATGAATAAATTATTCACCTTGTTAAAAGTTTCTTAAAATTTCTGTTTGTACTTTGTGTTTTGGATACGTTAATAGGAAATGTTTGCAGATGTTCAATTCTATACAAACCGAACGAATCAGATAATTTGTTTATTTAAATGAGAATTATGAATTATTTAGCAGACATTTTTTAAACCGAATTATAAAATCGAGAATTTTATATGTCTTATGATTTTCCCCTTAATATTCACTTTCTGAAAGGTGTTTGGTTATCTTCTGCTAATATCCAAGGAATTACATCCTAAGACTCTGGAGGACCTTTTGTCAATTTACTTACGTCTTCGGTAGACGTTGAGGTTTTTCCCTCGCTAGGCTTATGGTCACCGCTAACAACTTGTTGGTACTACTTTTATTATACGATTTTGGTATATAATATATATGATGATAAATATATCACCATTCTTCAATTTATATTTCTATAAAAGTTTATCATTTCAGTAATTTAGTATTATTTTAGGAATTCAGTAAATATTTTAATAGTTTTTTCTGAAATCCTTTTGCCTTCTGTTAAATAATTATTTTTTCCATTTAGCAATGGATCGTTTAACTTGTGCTTTCGACGATAAAAATCTGTGCTCCTGGAAACAAGATGCATCGACACTTGCTTGGAAATTCGGCAATGGCTCGCTTATTGAAAGCACTGGACCCAAACAGCCGATGTCAGGAAAAGGTAAGTTGTGGCTAATCCAGAAATACTCACCATCCGATGGCAACAGTTTCGTCGCTTCTCCAGCACGACTATTCTGCCATCTTGTGGACGATTGAGAAAAATTACTGGCAGCCTTTTTTTTTTTTTTTTCAAACGATTCTTATACTTAGAAGAGGTTTGAGAAATTTATTAACTATTTTAAGCGAAAGTGATTAAAAATGAAAAAATTGTTTATTTAACATGTAAAATAGTATTTTTTAAAACTTTATTGTATAGGATAATATCTGTATTTCTAAATTTTTGATTACGAATGTATTCCTTTCGTCTTGATTTGTAAGTGTATAATTTTTTTAAAATGATACATTTGTTCCAAACCTCCACTCACGTTGGTGTAAGGGTTCGCTACAAGTCAGAAGGGAGAACCATCATTAAAAAACAAAACTTTTATTTCTTAACCTTGCAGTTACCAATAACTTTGCATTAAGTTAATGAGGAGTGAATCGGTTTTAACCTACTCTAAATATTCGTAATCAATAAAACACATCATTTAATGTAGTTATTCAGCTGAATTTCTTATACTCCAGTATGAAGTTTTTAGTTACTTTTTCAGGAACACTGGGGATTCAAATGTAAATTCTACTTTAAGCTAACTTCAACGAGTCCAAGTGCTATCTTTTCTTTTTCTCTCTCTTGCAAACTCAATTCACCTAACTTTAAACAGCAGTTCTAATTTACATAAATCACGGTCCCTTTACAGAAAGAGGTTCTCCAATCAAACAATGTATGAAAAGTATTTTCTCTGTAGTATTAGTGGAAGGGCGTGAATAGAACACATTACACACTTGCCATCAAAGTTAATTTATTTTATATTTTATTATACATAGCTAGATAGATGCGATTGACAATATTATTATTTATTCAATTGAAATATATATAATTATCTGAAATTAATTTTATCTTTTCGAATTTATGCTTCATTTGATTGTACATTAAAAAGCAATAAACAAACGATGCTTTCTGGAATCTTTTCACTTTAAATGAGGAAAGTGACTTGACATGATTATTTTAAATCAAAATAGTATATCACGATGGCATCACTAGTAATGATAACGAATTACTAAGTCAAGTAACTCACGGTAAAATCGCAGATATTTTTAAACTTAACTGCTCAAATAGAAAATGTAAATACAGTTGCAGTGCGTCAGAGTAGAAGATATATAGGTATACGAAAGTATGGCTACACTTTCAAAATGAATTGAAGTAAACAAAGATTTCACTTAGGTTTTTTTATGTCCTATAACGAAAAGTTTAAAATTTCTGTTTTAAGCAAACTAGATGGCGCAATGTCTACGCTTTGCAACGTTCTCGTTCCAAAATCGTTTCACCACAAGAACACGCTGAAGTTGCAGAGTGCTTTATCGAATTTAAATCTGTTACACATGTACGTCGTAAGTGGGGAACACTCACATTGGAGTTTGAAAGTGAGAAAGGTTATAGGTGAAAAGAGTTTCCCGGGCGATGGGTGGTCCAATACAGTGGTTATCTAGATGTCCAGACATAACACCTTTGGAATTCTTGGGGGAGATACGTGAAAAACAATTTTTACCAACCCCCAACTCGTAACAATGATGAATTGAAAGGTCGAATTACAGCGGCCGTTCAGGATGTTGATCTTACAATGCTTTATAGAACGGGGCTAGAAATCTCGTGTACACTTGATGTGCTGCGAGCTCTGGAATCAGGGCTGTTTTTAATCTCGCTGTCTCTCTAGGACCTTTAAATTGTTACGACTCCCCTCCCTACTATTTCCAAGCACCCCTCCTTTTGTTTTTTACCTTGCCTGTTTCGGTTAGAGAGATATTTTCCCTTAATTCTCTTACTCTTTTTCCTTTCTTTGTTTTAGCTTCTTGGATAGTCTTTCCATTATTCACCAACTATAAACTCGCCGTGTCACGGACTGGCAACCAGCAGCATCAGGAAATTATAGTGGCAGGGTTTGGCCACTCGTGTTCCTTTCTTACCTTATTTTCTTACCAACGGTTCTTAACTTTTATTCGCCGCGGCCATCCTTAGCATATCAGCCTAACACCGGCGACCCCTGATATTTTGAACACCCTTCTTTAAATTAATATTCTTGATTGAAACTCATGTTCTTGAAGAGTTTTTACATTAACGACAATTTAGTGATCTAATCTAAGATGGCACATCTTTCAGTTTTTCTACGTGGCCTTTCAGAGTCCGTTAAAAAGGGGTAATCTTAACATTTAATGAGACCTTCGCAGACCCCCTAGAAATGCTCAGGGGACCCACGGGGGTTCGCGAACCACAATTTAAGAACCTCTAGAGTATACATTATTGTATGAACTGTTATCAACCAGTTAAGTATTGCTTAGGGCTTTATTGTCAATTACTCTTAGACATCCTTATTCTTTGTTGAGTCACTATCATTGTACTTGAACAATAAGGGTTTTCCTCAAGCTTTGATCATTGCAAAATCGTTAATGACATCATTGTAATCAATTTACATTGTAATGTTATTTTGAGTGCAAAGCAACATCCAACTGTTAAAATTTTCATTTTTCGTAGTAGATATTCTCCATAAGGGCCGTGGGTAGTCTAGTGGTTAGAGGATCGGACTCTAGACCGGAGGGCTTGGGTTCGATGCCCGATGCCACCAAATACCCTCCGAGTACACACGGAGTACGTGCTCGTTAAATCAGTGGGTCCGAAGTCTTGTGGACTGAGTCACGAGCGCAGGGACTGGAGAATATTTCCCTCCCCTTCAGTCCATGCAGAAATTGTGGAGGTGGAGATAGGTGGTGTCGCCATCTATGGTCCCTTCAAGGAATTTCGCCGAACTTAATCTTACTGTCACCTGTATGGTGCTCAAGGCCAATGACAGGCGTACTTCTAGCCCCTTGCCACGATGAATTTCATGGGCCTCGATCTGACTACGTCAGACAGGTGGCATTAGAAACAACAACAGATATTCTCTATAGTTCCGTGCATGTACACATAAACACAACGCATACATGATTCAACAGGCGGAGGCTGGTTCGCTGTAATTTTAATTTTTTCTCTTTTTTTCGCCCTCTATTTTTTGCCTCCTAGGCACGTGCCTAGTGTGCCTGAGCGGAAAAGCGACCCTGACTGAAATCATACATTAAAATATTGTAAAAGAAACTTAAGTATTTTCTTTAAGGAACACACACATAAAAAACTGTTAGTGAATATTTTTGCTTGTTTCTTTGTCATTAATATATAAAAGTGCAGTCATACTTTTCAGATACACGGTATATTAATCCGTATGAAAATAATTCAAACTAAATTCCTTATCAAAAGATAAAATATTCCATCTGTAACATTTTAACTTTTAAAATTAATTTACTTTTGCTTTAAGATGAGAAAAGGGCTAAGTTCACCTTACTGTGGTGTTCAAGCCTGGAAATATTAAAAAAAAAAAGGGTTTGCAAAATTAAAAACATTAACTATTTACACAAAATGTTCTGAGCGAATTGTTTGTATTTTTTTACAGGAAATTACATTTATATCAGCTCCTACGAAGGAACTCAATCCAACAACGAAAAAATTGCTCGAATCGTGTCTCCTGTCATCAGCTCTTTCCATCCCGATTCCGCATGCTTTTCTTTCTACTATCACATGTTTGGAGCCCACGTGGGGGAACTGAGAGTCTTCTTGGTTCCAATGCAAGACGAAAAGACACCCTTAGGAAGGCAAGTTATCTGGAAGAGACGTGGAACCCAGCCCGATAAGTGGTTGCAGTTCAGAGATTCGCTAAATGTTACCGAAGGAGATTACAGGGTAAAGTTCCCTTCCTGCCCTAAAGTTTATACTATTCATAAAATTTGCATTTTAAAACGAATTTTTTCTAACTGCGAAATAGGGTTTGGTGTTTTTGAATACAGTTTTCTCCATCTAAATGTCGTTTTAGATTCCAAAATAGCTGAAAATTCTTTTAATCATTTTAACTAAGATAAATAATTTAATTTCAAACAAGTTCTAATTTGTCAGAAGTTCTTTCAATTAGAATATTCCAGCCACTTTTTGTGCTTGTTTGGCTGATGGCTTATAAACATCACTCTTGGAAACAAACATCATGACTAAATTCGAATTTTTGAGCTGCAATTAAGATAAATCCAGCAGATGAAGGTGACATCAGAGTTTCTATACTATTCCATTCCCTATTCGCCTCAGACTGACCACCTGATTGGAACATCTGCTCATACACCTCAACGCCCAATGATCACGTATACTGGGATAGGCACGGTAGGCCCTGGTCCTCATGGGCCTCCTGGTCCATCCGCCATCGTTTGAGTTTATATATATATATATACACTCTCTCTATAATTATTTTTAATACACTTTAGTTGTGAGATAAAATGTTAAGAATGCTAAAAATTAAAATAGTAAATAGAACTTCCGGAAACAGTAAAGAGATGGATGCTGCAGTATTTATAAGCATTATAGACTTAGGACTGCTTTAAAAAAATGAGATTTAACCAGTTTTATGGCTGGCCAAACTTCCCCTTTCTACTTAACGAATTCCTTTAGAATGTAATGGATAGAAGTTTTAAATATATATAAAATATTAATTAAAAGATTACGTAACTGAAAAATATTTTAAAAATGCTTAGATCCCGCTCGAATCAGAGAACCAGTTATTGCCAGATATGTGATCTAAATACAACTTGAAAAATAAAGGCTGCTTAATGGCAATATTAATAAAAATAAAAATTATGTTTGCTAAAACAATTCTAAGCAAATATTTACACATACACATGAAAAAAAATCAGTTTGAAACACTTGATTTTAATATCAAGCATCGTAATCTGTTTCTAAAATACGTACTCAAATCCAATAAATAAACTTAAATATAATGTAAAGATATAATTGATATAGGCATTCAAAAAACAAGAAAAAAAGTTAACTTTTCCTTTAAATCTTATCTAACATCGCCATACATGTAAGATATATCAAACCACGAATATATTTTTAATTTATAAAGGAAAAAATAATTATATATTAACATATTTCACACTTGTAGAGGTTTTTGTATATTTATAGTTATAATTGATTTAAAATTTCTTTTAGTTGGAAATTGAAGCAGAAGGTGGAGATGGATTTGCAGGAGATATTGCCATCGACGATATTGCGATGAATTTAGGAGCCTGCCCGGGTGTAGGTAAGAACACATTAAGTATTATTATTTTTACACTACTTAACGTTGGATTACAGTACCACAGCGTTTCTCAAACTGTGGGGGTGCGAGCATATTGAAAAGTCGAAAACAAAAGATTACAATAAAATGTCGTTTATCCGAATCAACTGGGATCGGACACCATTCGGACAACCGAAAACCGAATGCGATCCATGCAGTATATGAAACCGGACACTATACTAATATTGAAAATAATCATATGCGGGAAACGGGCTTGAAGAAAAAGCAAAATAGATGCAAAATGTCGCAATTTTACCTTTATTGTGGAAAATAATCACTTATTTTTCGCTGTATCATTGTACACCTTCCTTTTTTTGGTGCAAGGTCTCTGATTCGAGGATTTTTCCACTGCAGGGGCTAAAAAAAAATGGTCCGGATATTTGACATTCCGGATAGTAAACGTTCGGATAAACGACGTTCTACTGTATTTAAAAAAATATTAGTGTACTGAAAGTAATTTTTTTTTACAAAATAAAGCACACATTTACACTGATATAATACACTTATAAATATATCGGTTCTGCACAATGTATTTTATAATTAAATCAACAATACTAACTTAAGAACAAATTTAATAACTACCAGTGACCCCATGGGATTGTCAAATATAAAATTATACACAAAAATTAGCATTTATCTTGATACTTTGTACTATTTATAAGTAATACCTTCACTGCCGATTAAAAGTTACGCGATTCGCTCCTCAATGCCTCTATGTAGGTGATGTATGGGGGGGGGGAGAAAAGGAGTAAATAAGGAAATCCTCTGATGTAAGTAAATCCTTCGCAAACACTGTCAATGTCCTTTTATTGCATTCCAATGCCTTTGGAATAATTTAATGGACAGCATTGCACAGAAAAAAATCGTACTTTGGAAGGATGTATATATACGTCTGGGGAATTTAATGCACCGATTGAGTGACGCACTGTATATATATGCCGGTGGTATTTAAGAGGTTAAAACCATATAGTAACTTTAGCATCAAAATATAGTATTATTGAATTGAATGCATTTTTCTTTTTATGGAGGGGGGAGGCGATGAATATTATGACTGAATATTGGATCGCAAGTATAGAATGTTTGAGAAGCACTGCAGTACCGTTAAACTTTCCTTTTTGACCTTTTTTTCTTTAAAGCTTCGGAAGGTGTACTGCAATCTATTTTTACTTGTCTTATCTGCCTTTGTTAGATATAGTTCAGTGGAATAACTAATAATTACTTTAAGAACTAAATTAACTTTCTTTTAATATCACTGGACTGATAATGAAAGTTGAAATAAAAAAACCCTTTTAAAGTAATGAAAAGTAAAGTAGATAACAGTTTTAATAAATGATTTTTTTATCAATAACTTTTCTATTTTCAAATGAAACCAATAATGTGTAACTGATATTCTTTTTTTTATGATAGAAATACTTCATTGTCTTTTATATTCTGATAAAGTAGAGTTAAGCAATAACGCCCCGTTTATTATAACATTAAAAACTTTCTCGTCTATTAATACGCGGTTTTAAGAAATTAAGAATAAGATTGTAACATGAAACCAATGCCATTTTGTTCTTTTACTTTTTTCGTTTTCTTATTTAAAATGTGTTCTTGTTTAGACATGTGTGATTTCGAGAGTAGTCTATGTGGGTGGAAGATAGAACCAAGCAAAAAAGGAAAGTTCTCCTGGCAAAGAGGAGTAGCGTTGAACAAAGGACCTGCACAGGATCACACTACAAACACCAAAGTTGGTAAGAAACATTTTTATAACAGTATTCCTTTAATTTAAAGAAATCCAAAAGGAGATATGAAAAAATCTTTTCAAGGTGCATATTTTTTCTGCAAACACTTTTTTGATCACATATAATATAATTATAAATTGCAAGATTGTCAGAAGCAAAGCTAAATTGTGACAAAAAATCAGGCCAACATTGAATTTAAAAGAACTCAAAAGAAAATATGAGAATATTGTTTCAAGGTCCACCTCGTCATAGTTCAGCAAATAGCATTTTGTTAAAAAAAATTCTGATTTTTTAAATTTAAAACAAAGATGAGATCTTATCGGTCATAGAGATCATAAGGCTACAGTGACATACAAAAAAAACATGGTTCACAATATTACCAATCTGTCAATAGCAATTATTTTGAAGTTAGTGTAGTTATGCGCTTTTTAAAATCACGGTTCTGAACGTAGTCGGATACCTTAACCCTTACAGGACCATATAGTTGCTAAGAATTAATAGTAGCACATAATTGTTTATTTTAGTTTGCTTAGACGTAAAGGATATAAAAAAAACCATAAGAAAAATATTAACATTATGTAGTTTCTGTGGAATGTTACGGGTATGGAATAGAATTATTCACGTAGAAACATTTACCTTTCATCTGCATATGTTTTCATTTGCAAATCTACTTTAGTAATGTACAAAATTATACTTACCGAATAGAACGAAACGTGAGAAATCACTGTAGTATATTATTACAAAGCGCAATAAACTGAAATAACAGAGTATACCCCGCAACTGTTTTATCATTGGCACCAATTGATTTTCCAGTTCTTTTTTTTACCAAAATGTTCCATTTGCGTAGTTACATTCTGCATACGCACTATTTTGAAACTCTGAATAAAAAGTGCTGATAATGTTATAATTACATACGACAATCATCAATTTTAATATGGAGGTGGTGGGACGGAACGTTTCCCTTAGTCGTGAAAGTATTAAAATATTCCACGTTAAGAAAGAAATTATATTTAGCATTTGTATATATTTTTGGATCTGCTTAGATCAATTTTTTTTTCCAAATTAGTCAAATAGACTCTGATACTGTTCTCAACTTTAATTTAAAAAAAATTTACGTCATCAACCATTTTTAATATATTTTTCTGATCTACAAATACCATTGCAACAAGGAGCAGATCACAAATTACAAATTTCAAGACAAATTTTGAACTTAAGTTACTCTTTTTTTTTTTTTTACTGTTTCTACTTTATTCAGTTACAGGAGCAGTAATTAGTTAAATATTAGAGCAAATGATTTTTATATATCCAAACAAATTAAATACTGTAACTAAACAATTGTAATTGCCAAACGATTTATAAGAATATATATTAATCCACTTCGCGAACGATATTTTAACAGATATATTCATTTCTCTATCATTATAAACTTGTAACTTTCGTACTGAATTTTGTGAAGATTTTCAATAATATCCAACCACTCTCTGCTAATTAATAAATCGTTACTCTTTAGGCATCGTAGCGCAGTACCTAAATCACGAACCTCATATCAACAAATAGAAATTGAAGTATTTGAACGCATTCAGAAATAATTTATACACCGCTTCATTAAAAATTTTTAATCTCTTCATTCACTCTTTTTCAGGGTATTATCTTCAAGCAGTTGCAGATCCAGGGGCAGAAACGGAAGAAATAACATACCTCGTCAGTCCTCTATATGGTAATCGCTGGGGACCCCACTGTCTGACATTTTGGTACTACAGACCTGGATTATCGGTTGGGAAAATCAGTATACTTACTAGGATAGGCTCGAAAGAGAATTTGCAGTGGTCAGCTACAAGGGACGTTGGAAAGTTTTGGCATTACGGACAAGTGACTATCAATGAAAAAACTGCAATGCGAGTAAGTTGAAGTATAAAACAGACTCATTAAGTATTTTCTCTTAAATATTTTTTAATTAATCGAATTTTTGATATTTTCTTATTTTTAATAAATAATTTTTGATACACCAACTTATAACATTCGATACTTACGTGTTATATCGTCGACCCATTTTGCCAAATCAAAAAGAAGTCAACAATTCAAAACATGCCGCCAAATGATTTTATCTTTAATATTACTGTTACTGGAAGCCGCCCATCCGGTATAGTGGTTAATGACGCTGATTGCTGTTCCGTAATTCCTGGGTTCGAATCCCAAGGAAGGCATGGATGTTTGTAAATGTACAGTGCCTCTGCGGCATAGGGGTACTCTAAATAGCCGTCGAGCCGCAAGTCTTCTCGTGGGGTTGATCGAAGGAGAAGAGAGGTAGGTGGCCCCTGACCTCTTCTCCCAAGGTGTTCTCCCTCAAAATTGGGGTGGAAACGAGCAAAATCGTACTGTCACCTGCATGGTGCTCAAGGCTACGGATAATGACATACGTAAAAATCTAGCTCTTAGCCGCAATGAGTTTCGTGGACCTTTATCTAATGTTACTGTCGAGTAGGTGGTTTAAGTAAAAACAGCAACTGTTACTGGACATGTGTAGGAACTGTTTACACTATTGACTGCATATCGCTGCATTTGGAAACGTGTTTTGATTTGACGATATTGGTCAACGGTATAATACGTAAGTACCTGAAATTCAAAGCAAAGCCACATCAGTTTGTCAGAACCAATATTGAATTTGAAATCGAGTTCGAGGAAGTTAAAATTGCGTAGGTAGTTAAAGCTGTGCTCATAAAGCAAAGGGTTTTCTTCTAATTTGGTATAAGTCTTGGGATTGTCTTAAAGCTGTCAGCAGTCATTAGAGAATTTTTTGAATCCAATTACTGTATATGAGGTAGTTCAAACTGAATAATAAATCTTCCATACTTTAAAAAGAAAGAAGATTTGGTATTCATTTGGTCCGATTAAGAATGCTATGCACAGGAATATGAAAAAATTGAAGAGAAATGAGAATGCGTTGCAGCTTGGTAAAAAATAAAAGTTATTTTATTTAAAAATATTCATTAAGTGTAATCACAATATTTTAAACAACTAAAATGTATAATAGATTAGCATTTTTATTTGAATTTTTAATATGATTGTATTAAATACGCCATAATATAATAAATAAAATAGATCGCATAATGTACACGTTCCAAAATATATATTAACCAGGATCTACAATCTAAATTTCGAGAGGAAATTGGAATGATTCAAGATTTATTGAACAGGATGATTAAGATTCCATATGGGCAATCGATACTTAGGTATTATATTGTCGACCAATTTCGTCATATCAAAAGACGTCGCCAAATGATCCAATATACAGCCAACAGTGAAAATCGTTCCCGCACACTTTCAAACGCTGTAATAATAACCATAGAAACATTTAGCAACATTTTTTTAGTTTCCATTATCTTTTCGTTTGGCGAAATTGGTCTACATATAATACGTAAGTACCAAGCAATTTTTAGTAGTTTGGTATGACAAATCTAGAATCAAAATTTTTAATCTTATACATTTTTAAAAATTATCATATTTCAATGTTTTTAAGAAATTGAATGAATTTAATTGACAATAAGACATGTCGAGTCTTAAATCATTTAACAAAAAGAGGCAAAGGTGAAAATCAAAGAAATTAGTTTAGTTAATTTACGGTGAACTAAAAAAAAGCTCCACATAAATTTTACACAAAATATACATTTCAGAAGAACTAGAACTTGAATTAAGTTTGGACTACATGCTATATGATTTCTATGTATTTGCAATTTATCTTGGTGCTATACATGTGTTACTTTTGATTGGCTTTTTATATTGTATTTGAATTCCATGACTTATACGCCACTTCTGTATTGTTCCTTCTAGGTTGTGTTCCAAGCTGAAAAAGGACCCAAAGGTGACTACGAAATGGCTATCGACGACATACTGATCCAAAACAGCAAGTGTGGAGAAACCGCAGCCTGTAATTTCAACAACGATTATTGTAGCTATTTTCTAAATGAAACGTCAGATTTCGCATGGTTACTGGGCACAGGAAGAGTTGTCAACACTCAACTTGTTGATTTACCGCCAGCGGACAACAGTGTTGAAAATGGTAAGTAAATTACACTCTTATTTAGAATACTCAGAATTTCTGTATTAGTGAAATTATGACTTAACAAACACGCGAAAAATTCTGCGTTATTGTTGTTGAAGGTTGATCTTAGCAACCTATGTGTTGAAAAACTTTCTCAAAATTTTAAACGACTCAATTTTATACGAGTAAAAATATTAGAATTGGGATAAGTCTTGAAATTTTGAAACGTAGGGGTATGTAACTCATTTTAGAAAATACAAGACACGTTTAAAAAGAAATATTGGAGTAGGGTTACTACTTTTTCGTATAAATACATCTCAGCCAGAAATTAGAACGAACAATGTCCAGAAAGTAAAGAAAGTTTTGGTATAGCTAAATAAAAACAAAACTTATTAACAGAAAACTTTATTTACAATCATAGAACTTAACTTTATTTTCCAATGTAGGCGCCGTAGTTGTGAAGGCTCTTATTATAACCGTGGGACAAATTTTTAAATTACAATGTTACCTTCTTCAGCCGTTAAAGATTTGAGCTAGGTTGTCACTTCTTATTTGATGTCTTTATCCTTGTTTTTGACACAAACATTCCTTTAGTTTCAAGAACAAGTGAAAATCACTTGATGCCTTGTTAGGGCTGTAAGGAAAATATCCAAAAGTACCCCCTCAAGATGTTCAAATTCTCGTTTCATTCCTACTGATAAATAAAGTCGTACATCATCATGAATAAAAAAAAACACCTTTGAAGATAACATCCTAATCTCTCTTGTTTTGGATGGTGTGTATAAGCCATTGAAGAATTTCAATGGACAGAACATTTTGTGCATTTACAAAATGAATGATACTATGCACTTCAGATTTGGCGGGAGTTTCAATGGGCGCAATCATTTTGAAAGGTTTCTGAATAAAGATGTGTGACGTCAGTAACAAAATCTGACACAAATTGAAGTGAGGGTAGGAGCTAATGGGCTCATAGTCACGTGATAGTGATAACCACGTATTTTTAGCCAATCAGTTCAAACTCTGATGTGACATCATAGCCACACGATAAAAGCAATCATGTGTTTCCAGCTAATCATTTCATTTGCTTCGCTGTTGCCAGCTTTTGATCTTTTCAGAAACTTTCTCTTAAAAAAATACAAATTTGTTAATAACAATAATGCACATAGGTAGACAATATGCATTGTGTTTAAAAATGCATGCATAAAATAAGATTTTTTTTAAAAATTTAAAAATCTTTTGATGAAATCTATTTTTTATAACATTTGAACATTCTTACCCAATTATAAAATTTGAAACTTTACCCAAATTTTACCCCTCCAAGTAGAACAACAAGTACAGTTAGTTTGATGTCTGTTTTGAATTCAATGAAGAACACTTGTTTGTCTTTCATCATGTGTTGTCGTTAATTGAGCCAATTGATTCGTATGCTTTCGAGGTAATTGGAGGTCGACCCCCGGCGGGATGCTAAATCGTTCTTTACTTTCTGGACGCACCCTTGTGATTTTTCACGATGTAAATACTATAGAGTTTAAACTTTGGAATGAAATTTTTTTGTATGGACTGCATTTTTACGTCTTTATACTGTTGTGCATATGTGTGATGTTATCAATTAACATAAGCAGTCAAATTAAGATAAGGTATTGTTTTTGAAATACGTTGAAATTTTTAAGAAGCTTGCATGATTAAATTTTATAATAGAAAAAGTAAAAGAGTTTCCTCTCTTTATTTTCATGTAGGAATGTATGTTTATGCTGACATGACTTTGCCAAGCATCAAAGAAAATCA
Organism: Trichonephila clavipes; assembly: GCA_019973935.1. Classification (NCBI taxonomy): domain Eukaryota; kingdom Metazoa; phylum Arthropoda; class Arachnida; order Araneae; family Nephilidae; genus Trichonephila; species Trichonephila clavipes. Next base: position 12,765 of record BMAU01005118.1, on the reverse strand, counting down.
ACAAGCAGTGCTTGTAAGTGAAATTTTAGAAGTACCAACCAGAGCAGTTTCATGCTTAACTTTCTACTACCACAAGAATGGCAAAGGTGAGTACGTTTTTTATAAAATCTACTTCGCTAAAAATACTTGATTTTTTTGTGAGTTAGTCTGTATTCTTGATTCAAGTTAATCTTAGTCAAAAGTCAAGTGATTCATGTAATACAAAAGCAGCGCTTTTTTTATCTCTATTTCTCTTTCTTGTTATAGAAAATGGATTTTTTAACGTTTTTATTAAGATGACTGATTACGCTCAGTACCGTGGTTATGAAAAAGCATATAAATGAATAATTTTTTCAGTACTTAGAGTCAGTTGAATACAAATATACATTTAAAATTGTTTTAAGAATTTTATTATAGTAAAAAAATTATTAAATGCGATTTGGGAGGGGAATGTAGAAACAGTGATATATATTCAAAGTATTTTCCTGTTATGAGAAATGCTTCTATAATAATATTTTGCCTATATATAGCTAAAACTTCTGCACAAAACCTGAACTAAGAGTACTGAAAAATTCTCATTATTTTCAGAGTTAGAAACAATTGAAATAATAATCGGTGTTTTTCTGTTAAAATATCTCCACTCTGAAGTATTAAAATGTGGATAGATCCACTTCCAAATTATATATTTCAAAAATCCTTGTTCAGGATCTGTATAAAATGCTTAGTTATATATAGGCAAAATATAATTGTTTTAGAAGCATGGTTCATAAAAAAGAATGTTTTGAAAGTATGCCGTTGTTTCTTCATCTTTTGCCAAAAGGTTGCATTTAAATAGTTTTCTACTTTAATAATATTCTTAAAACTATTTTATGCATATATTCTAATTCACGTGACACTGAATAAGGAAAAAATTATTCATTATTACTATTTTTTCAAAATCACTGTTCGGAACGTAGTAAATAACCTTAAAAAATGCTTTAATGCCCTCCTCTTGTTAATCTGTTCCATTTAATGTGTGGAAATAAAGCAAAGAACTATGATCTCGGAACAAAAAAAATCAATTTCTGGATGAATATTTGAGACAAACAATTAATTTTCTTTCATTTCATATCGCCAAATAAGAAAACAATGTAACATTTGTGTAAACAAATATTCTACTGTAATAAAACTTAAAAGATTGCAGTTCCAAAAGCATACTATTTTTTCAAAAGCTTTGGATAATACCTGGAATATAAATGCCTTTAAAACATAAAAACATTCCACACGTATATTTCAAGTTTCTTCGTAAAAAGGGGGGAAGGGGGCGCGTTATACGGAGAATATACATAAAAATTGAAGCTTGAAAGTATAGGTGCGCGTTATACGACGGATTTTACGGTATGTTAAGTATATATGCACGTATTTAACTTATGAATGTTTGTATTTCAGATAAATCTACGTTGAGTGTCGGCAAGGCAACGTTGTACAACACCGATCAAGACATGCAATACAAGATTGTAGAACTGTATAGTACAACTGATAACTCAGGGAAAGGATGGATGAAACAAATGGTGAACGTTGTTGGCAGTCAAGGAACCACACACCAAATTTATTTCCAAGCTGTCAAAGGAAACGGATCTCGTGCTTTTATTGCAATCGATGACATTTCTGTGAAGGATGGACAATGTCAAGGTCAGTTTCATAGCAACTTGTTTTCCTTCGTTCGTTACTTCAAAAATTTCAGAATTGTAAGATAATTCGAATTCTAATGTCTCCAAAAAGGCGGGAAAATTAAAACGATTTATTTTGATACTTCATTTTCAGCTTATTAATTTGTCATTGGTCAGTTTATCATTGAAATATAAAACGTATTTTATAATAAAATAAATAAATAAATGCCAAATAAAAATTGAATCTGCGTTTTAGGAGTTAGATTAAATAACTTTGTACTTTGCGAAATCTGATGTGGTTCATTCCATTACTATAAAAAGTAATGTTATTAAATTAGGAAGCAAAATAATTCGACTTATATTTGGTATGTGTTCAGTGGCGTAACCGAGAATCGGCTGCAAAGTCAAGTTTTGGGCTCCAAGACGAATCTTACAAAACCTTGTCATTGATTATGTCGCATGTAAAGTATCCCTTGACTGCCCATTTGGCTCTGGTCCTCTCGAAAAAATTAAACCACGGCAACATTTAGCATACGACAAGAGTTTGAATTGAATAAAATTCAAACGACACAATTTGGTAGCGGAATCCGCCACTAGAGGATGCCACCATTGAGATGGCTACCTCACTGGGGCACTTGCAGTGTCTACAAAGGCTTAGTTGCTAACATGCAGCCCATTGGGAAAAAACATTTTTAAATAGTGAATTTTAATAGTATTTAAGTACATATATTTTTCAAAGAGTACGACCATTTTCATTTGATGATAAAAGAACTAAATATTCTTTTCTAAATTTCAGTGTGACATATTCGTAACAAAACCAAGAATTCCCAATTTTCAGAACTACTACTACTTCCCTTAAGTACTAAATTTATACATGCAAACATGCAATGACAAGTATCGATTATATGGGACAAAATACGATAAATTTTAAAAAATTAAGTTTTGCTTCTGATAATATAGTAATAAATTGCAAAAAAATTTCAATATAAAGAAATTTATGTAAAAAAACATTTATTTCTTAAACGAATTTCAAAAAATTGCGAGATTGATATGTTATTAAATTATGGACATTTAATTTTTTTTATTTCCTTATTTTTTTAGCTCCAACAACTGAACCACCTGTGACTGTAACGGAAATGCCTGGTAAGTGGATCAATTTTTGCTTACTTTTAAATTCAAATTTTGCATCTTTAAATTCAATTTTCATTTATAATTGTAGCTTTATTATCAATCACCATGTTAAAAATAAAATGAATTTATTAAATTCCTGTTTTATCTTACATAATACTTCTCTTAGAAGCTACTCTCTTGAAATTATAATTATTTTTTATACACAAAATTGTTATTATATTTCAATAATTAGAAAAACCAGAAGTTGATTTCGATAACTAGCCATTTTCTCTAATATAGCACTTCAGTAGCTTTTCAGAGCGTTTTTATTTAAAATTCCGCTCTTAAGAATATATCATTTGAACAATGTGACATATTTTTTATTATCACAAATGTACATATGAAAATAAAATCATAAGTAGTTTTGAAAAATATTTTAAAATTGAAACATTCGTTTGAACTATCATATCATATTTGGGTCTTGCACTTTCTTTCATTTAGAACAATTTCTTATCAATTGCGTTTCATCACTACAACAATTTACTTTTATAATGATTCACTTTTAAATGTATAACTATTTTTTCCTATAGTTACCAGCATATCCTGCGATTTCGACAAAGGAAAATTCTGCTCCTGGAAAGCTGACAACACTAAACTGAAATGGCAAATCAACGTTCCATCTAAGGCTAAAGACAAGATGCCAAAAGTTGATCATACACTTGGAAATTATTTAGGTAGGGAATATTTAATGCTTGTGTGTGCTTTTTTTATTTAACTAATGATTTAGAACTGAATGAATGAAAGTTATTCGAGACATTGCTATAAATCCCAGTTATTACATTAATTTAGGGAAAAAACAGGTTAAGGTAGTTATAGTAAATACTTTCTACTTTAAAAGGAAATTGTACCCAAAAATAAGTATTGAAAATATAATTAACACACTTCGTACAATTCATACATTTTGTACATATCTTATGTATGTACTTTCGTTTCGTACGCATTTGACCTTAATTATCTTATATAAATTATATATTAGCTTATATAAATTATTATTTTAATTATCTTTGGCGTAATTATCTGACCTTATAACAAAGTAGTTATAGTGAAAATAAACAAGAGGTTCTCTTTTAGAACTAAATAATGAGGAATTAGAAATTTATCTTAAGAAGAGTACTTTTTCTTTATAAGAAATAATTAAATTTAACTGAATTAGAGATTCATGGCGGGAGTATCTACTCCTGGTAGGGCCACCCAAGGCGTGAAGGCCACTCCATTTTGCTCAGCTAAGGCCTGTAGGTGAAGGAGCCAAATCAGTCCCCTACCTTCGGGTGCTCCAGGTCTTCGTACTTCAGGGGCTGTACCACATTTCCTTTTTTTTCATGAGCTTCTCGTCTTCTTTGGAACATGCTGCATCACTCGTCACGCAGAATAATCAGGAGTGCGCTGAGGGTTTAGGCAGAGGGCCCTCTTCGAAAAATTTGCAACGGTCTCCAGCTAAATATCGGTCTCTTAAAATCATACACTGCAATATAAATGGAATATCAACTTATGCTTCAAGGATTAAACTTGACGCTATCTTGGACATCGCTGAATCTCTGGAGGTTCAAATTATTGCTCTTCAGGAGACTAAATTGAAAGAACATGCTAAGCTTAAAATTAAGGGCTACAACATAATTCGTTTTGATAGACAAGAAGGCGGTGGCCTGGCTTTTCTTGTAAGGGATATCAACTATCGTACTATTGATAATCCACAATTTACTGATTCGAAATTGGAAATCCAACGCTTAAATGTCATTTGGAAGGGGAAAATCTTAACATCTCTAACATGTATCATCCTCCCAATCAAAAAAGTCTGCCTGATAATCTGCTTGACATATCTGAATCAAATCTACTTGTTGGTGACCTGAACGCTAAACATAGTTCATGGGGCAGCGTAATTAATAATAAGAGAGGTGTAGAACTGCATAACCTTATGGATGACAGTGCTCATCTTGCTCTAAACGACGGCTCCCCTACTTACTCCTCTCACAGCTATCATACCGAGGAAGCCTTAGATGTGTCAATTGTCAGCTCAGACATCTTCCCTTTCTGCAAGTGGACAGTTTTACAGGACATTGGAAGTGACCATCTACCCATATTAGTAGAATTAAAGTGGAAACAAATGACTCAGTTGGTTAAGAAAAATTTTTGGAACTTTAAAAAGGCCAATTGGGAGAAGTACAGAGACACAGTTGATCGTGGGCTGCTCTCAAACCTCCCTTTGAATGTAGGTCTATTGATGATCTCGATGAGTCCTGGCTTTCTTTCAAGAAAATCATTTTCAAGGCTGCTGGTCAAGCTATACCTAGGGAAATTACAAACGGCCCTCTCCATTTTTTATGCATAAATCTCCATTGCTTCAACCCCTGTTGAAGAAAAGAGTAGATATTTGCCGGGAAATTAACAAATCTAACAATCCCTCACTTAGGTCAAGCCTAAACAAAATAAATGCTGAGATAAAAAGAACCTTTATCCATCTTAAGAGAGAGAAATGGAAAGAATTGTGCAAATCTATTGATGCACACACCCCTAATACCAAACTTTGAAACTCATGAAATCTTTGAGCATTACTCAACCGCAACAGGAGGAGTGCAATACTATCATTGATGACAATGGACAGATTTCCTCTGACAATAAAACTTCGGCCAATTTGTTGGGTTCCTACTACCAAAAGACGAGTAAACTGAATTTTAATGCAATGGACAAGGATACAGAGAATTATGCTCGAAAATTAGTTCATGGATGTCGCAGCTCAGAGCATGGAATCCCTATATTTAAAGAGTTCTTTACAATGCAGGAACTTAATATGGCTTTGAGCAACCTTGATCCATCTAAATCTCCCGGCCTGACAATATTCATGGCCAGATGATCTCTAGACTTAGTGATTGGGGAAAGAAGAGTCTTTTAGAAATCTTTAACTTGTCTTGGAGACTTGGAAGACTTCCCCCATGATTGGAAAAAAGCCCTGTTTATTCCTATTAGGAAATCAAGCAAGAAAGCTTGCTATCCTGAAAGTTTCAGGCCGATTGCCTTAACAAACTTCTCCTGTAAGCTTATGGAAAAGATTATTCTTGAGTGACTTACTTACTATCTAAATTCTAATGACTTGCTCTCAATCGAACAATATGGTTTTAAAAGGGGACACTCTACTGCGGATCAGATTTTGTACTTCGGACAGAGAGTTCGAGACTCCCAAAACCTTAGACCATCACATCATACAGTTGCTGTTTTTCTTGACCTTTCAAAAGCATTTGATAGAGTTTGGAGAAATAAATTAATCATAAAGCTTTTCAACACCTTTGGCATTAGAGACAGAGCCCTATCTTGGATTTTCGACTTTTTTGAAAGATCGAGAGATCAGAGTGAGATTTAGAGACTCTTTATCTAAAACCTTTAGGCTCAGCCAAGGTGTCCCGCAAGGCTCAGTCTTGAGCCCCTTGCTCTTTTCCTTATATATTGCGGGCATTGAGAAAATCATCTCTAGAAGGTATGAGGTGGGGCTTTTCGCTGATGATATCGTCCTCTGAACTCTAACTCTGACGTCGTCCATATAGAAACCGCGATCAATACTACCCTTTCTGACATACAGATTTTTGCTGAGCAACATAAACTGATCTTTAATGTATCAAAGTCAACCTCTAGCTTCTTCACGACTAACCGACGTTTATACAATTATCAACCTCAAATTTTTATGGAAAACAAATCCCTTCTCTATGAAAAACACCCTAAGTATTTGGGCTACATTTTGGATCCTGAGATATTTAGCAACAAGCATATAGACTATGTGATAAACAAAGGCAGGAAGAGACTTGACTTACTGAAATACATCGCTGGAAGGGACTGGGGTGCTGATGCTGGTACTCTTAGACTGACATACACCTCTTTGATCAGACCTGTCTTAGAGTATGGCTCTCAAATTTATTTCAGTGCATCACGTACTAATTTGGCGAAACTGGACCGAGTACAATCAAGCGCTGCTAGAATTATCACTGACATGCGACATAGCTGTCCCAGAGATCTAGTTCTTTTCGAAGCTGATATCATGCCCTTGGATCTGAGAAGAAAATTACTGCTTTCAAAGTACTTTTGTAAACTTTACAGTTACGGAGATTATAACCGCACATCTGCATATCTCATAACCTGGACAAACAGACACAGACTAAAAAGAAACAGTCCTTTCTCTCGAATGCAAGCGATAGACCTATTAGATCAGGACATTGAAGAACATTTTTTGAAGAACGTATTTAACCCTCAGGAGGGATTGCCTAGAGTCCATTTTAAACCAGAAATGGGAGCTCATACTTCCAAAAATCAAGATCCACCTGAATATTTACGTCAATTAGCATTGGAGATTATTAACAAAATTCCAGCTACTGCAATGCAAATTTATACCGACGGTAGCAAAGACGAACAAAACTCATGTGGCAGTGGCATCTTTATAAAGGCTCCTAATTGTTCTCATAATATCAAAATTAGGAATTCGGACTTTTTGTTCTGTTTTTTTAGATCCGAGTTAATTGCCATTGATGAAGCTCTCCGAATCATTAAGACGATGACATCTCCTGATGAAATATGGATATTATGTGATAGCCGAAGTGCTATCCAACACCTTAGCGACTGGACAAATGTTGGAGACAAAACATCGATCTCAATTCTTAAAAATCTTAAAGAATTTTCCCAGCAACATGAGATTTACTTCCAATGGATTCCATCTCACATTGGTCTCTTTGGCAATGACACAGCTGACCTTTTAGCCAAGGAAGGTGTCACTGAAAATTTAATGTCGAGAAGAACTTTGACTTTCTCGGAAATTTTTTCTAAAACGAAATCTTTGATTCAAGAACTATGGAAGACTCCTCCGACTCACCCCTGGTATAATAGGCAGGCCCCAGGTGGTGCCCTTCCCATCAAGGCGGATAGAGTCGTCCAAACAACTATTAGTAGGCTTGCAAGTGAACACATTAGAGGCCTTTCCTTTAACTTAGGCCAGAAAATTTACGAGAATTGTACTAAATGCAATTTGGTACAGGCAACTCCAGATCATCTTTTGTTTTGTGCAGGACTTGAAAGGGAGGACATCTATTCCAGTCCTCTTTTGGTGTACGATTTCCTGAGGACTCTTGGGCTCATGGACCTGGTCTAGCCTGCGGCTAGACAGGAGGAATTAGTCAACAACAACAACAACAAGAGATTCATGCAATCACTATATTAATTCATAAAAAAAATATTTGAATTTCATTTCAGTTTAAGCATTTTTTCTTTAGTTAAATAAAATAAAAGGTTCTCAATTCATGAAATTATTATTTCATTTAAATGTAGTATAAGTTTTTATGTGTATTACAACCATCGCACATCATCCGAATTTTTATTAAATGCTTTATAGATATGTTAATTTTTATTAAATTATTTTATCAATATCTCATGTGCATTATTACTTGGATTTTGCTTGGAGCAATTATCACTCTCTCTCTCTCTCTTTCTATATATATATATATTCATATACAATAGCTCTTTCTATTTACTTAAAATTTTAATCTTATACATATTTTTCTCTAAATCGCAATTCCGAATACCATGTTTCGAAACGCATTTCCTTTCACCTTGCATTAAACGATTAAAACATATATGTTGACGTATTTTTATTCTCTACTCCTAGAACAAGAATATCCTAATACGTGTCTTACTGGATGATTGAAACTTTTCCCTTAAACACTTACGTTTTTTCTAAAAATAGCTAATATTTCCCTTCACCCGAACATGGGATTGTATTATTTCTGTTATATCATTCCCTGTTTTTCCCTATATTTAAATGTAAAAAAGGAATAATTCTCTCTTTTGCTTGTCTGGCATTTGAGCAGAGGAGATGTACAAGTCTCTCATTTGATGTTAAAAGTACACAAATGAAGTATAATTTTATTTATTTCCAGAATTTTGAATTGCCACGCCTATAACCACACATCTTTACCTTATATATATATATATATATATATATATATATATATATATATATATATATATATATATATATATATATATATATAAACTTGAGGTGTGGTCATGTTTTCTTTCGAATAATAGAATAACAGCGTATCAGTTCCAGTCTCTCTGATAATAGGCTCCAATACTCAATTACTTTTGAAGTATATTTATTTCCGTTACCTTTTCTTCAAAGGCTCGACAGCCTTGGCCTTCTCCAGAAGTTTTCTCCAGGCATTTCAACCTTTGTCAACTGTTTTCCAGTTTTTGTCCTTTAAAATATGTAGATCTTTTTCGACACAGTCAATCTATCTTAACGGGATCTGTCCCAAGGTCTATTTCCCATGGACTTTGTCAGAAAGATTTTCTTGCAGCAGCGATCTTCATTCATTCTAGCCAGATTACTAGTCCATTTAAGTCTCTGTTATTTGATGAATTGTACAATATCAGGTTGTTTGTAAATTTTGTACAGTTCTAAGTTAGATCTTCTCCATGATCCATCCACTTGGATCCCACCAAGAATGCAGCGTAAGATCACTCTCTCGAAAATTCCAAAAGTGTTCTCATCACGTAAAGTCAATGGCCAAGTCTCCGATGCATAATTTTCCGTTACACTCTATTATATTTGAAGTTATCACTTTAGAATACATTCTATGAGAGTCTGTTATGTTTTCAGCATATTGCGCGCTCTATCCTTTTACACATCCATCATACATGTAGCATACTTTTCATCTAATATTTATTTTAATTACTTAACACGATACCATACTGTTTGAATGTGTCCCATTTTTTTTAGTTTCTTTAAGTTCATCAATTTTCTTATTACTTTTGCTTTCAAATCAAGAAACAACCAAGAAGTTACTTGGAGACATCTTTATTTTTCTACTCTAACATTATTTTGAGTGTAAAAAAACAGATACCGTGTATTTCTATGAATAAGCCGAGAGTTTTTGGAACTTTTTTTAAAAGTTTAAACTAAATTTTCGATCCACATGATGATCCACTACATGAATAACACTTGCACATGTCTTGCAGGGCGATACGCATACGTTCAAGGCGATAACAATTCGCCGAAGGAAGGTACCATGACAAGTCCTGATACACCAAGCGAATGGAAAGGGAACTTCTGTTTCAGTTTCTGGTATTTCATGAACGTTGATGGAGAAAACAGGTATGTTTACCCCTTTTCTTCAATATTTCAAAACTTTTGCATTTTAATAAATGATGTGTACTCTATTTCTCTTTAAGGAATGGAAAGTTTAAAATAACTACTGAGTTTTAATGTCTTTTCAATAAAAGTTATCATTTTTGGCGTAACATGCTATATCTTAAAAGTGATATTAAAAATAAGATCTCGAAATTATATTTTAAATGCTCTTAAAATAGTTACAAATTGATATAATAGTATTTTAAAAAAAAGAATTAGCTAAATATATTTTACATAAAAATTTTCACGAAAGCACTTGAATGGAGTGTAAGTTATCGATACTACGATGGTGAGTCGGAAAATAAGTTTCCCCTGTCGACTGTGGTTAGAGTTTTGCGTGGAAGTCAAAACATAGAATGAGACATTAAAGATAAGACATAACTTTATTTTCCCACATAAGTATCAAGTACATTGAAACATTTGTCATACCGTTCGAAAAGCTGCAAAAAGCCCTCCTGGAGAAACCCAGGGCTTTGCACAAGGAAGAAGCGTTTAACGGCTATAGGCGAAAGACGACAAAACAGGTGAATACACAAGACACCGATACATCATTCGCGCTGGTAAATGGTACTGTGACACCCTGCCGAAATTGAAAGAGGTAATTCGGAAAAGGCGGCCCGGGCTTCTCAGGTCCGCCGTTTTGTAGTTGGATAACTCGGAGATGGCAACGTAAAACCATATTGCAACTCGTGGTTGGTATCACATACACATTCCGCCATATAGTCCTGATCTCGCATCAAGTGACTTTCATCTGTTTCCAACTTTGAAGAAGAAGCTTGCTGAATTCAAACAAACCATTAAACGCTTCTTCTTTGCGCGAAGCCCTTTGTTTTTTCTGGGGGGCTTTTGAAGCTTATCAAGCGGTATGACAAATATCTCAATGTACTTACTACTTATGTAGAAAAAATAAACTTGAGTTTTGATACAAAAATTATTACTCTGCAGAAAATTGCAAGTTAAAAATGGTTCTAAGCCAATAGATTATAAATTTGGGGGGAAAAAAACTTTTTTATTTCGTTGAGGGAAGCTGATTAAAGAGAGAGAGTATTTCGATTTATTTTTTTCCCTCAAATTTTCACATCCACATAAAATATATCAAATTTTTTTTTCTTGAAATACCTTAAAAATTGCTGATGTATCCTAAAATAAATATTGTTACTTCATAGTCTGAAAGTCAATGCAGAACACAGACCCAGATTTCGATATGAATTTGTAAATTTCTGGACAAAGCAAGGCAACTTTGGTTATCGTTGGAAACACGCATACGTTCATATAAAGAGCAATAAAATCAATCCAAAGGTATGAGATTTCTTTAAAAAAAATTTTTTTACTTTTGTTATACATATTAAAATATTTTTAAATGGGAGAGAGAGGGTCATCCAAAATAACTTAAAGAATTTAAAGAACACATAAATGCTGGATCACAACAAAAATATTACTTTTGAGCTTGTTTAATTTTAATTTGTTCAAAACTTATGATTAACTAGTCGTTACCTACCCAGTTTGCTGGATTGTTTCATGATTATGCATGGTTTCAGTTATTGATAGCTAAATAGTTGTGACAATCCCATCGAAGTTGTTGGTGTTTTGGGGTTCGAGTAAAAATCAGCCATAATTAGTTCAAATTCCAATTTATTATTTCACTAAAATCAAACAACTCAGGGTAGGAAATGCACAACGCTACTAATTATAAGAGCAATCACATGACTAAAAGAATACTTAATCTATGAATATAATATACTTCCCTTATTCTTGGATACGCTTTGGACTTTTACGGAGTAATTCACTGTAATTCTCTTATTTTCTGTACGATCTCCGGTCGTTATCATTAAATTCAATCTTATAACTTAGTCGCCAATTAGCAATAATTGACCTTCCAGAAACTCGTTGGCTAACTCTCGACTAACTTCGCTATATGTCCACGCTTAATTATAACAACTCATTTGCACAATTCGAGTTTTCTTCTTCGAAATAAAGTTTTCAATAGAACTAACAGTTAAAAAGAAATAAATTTACCTCAAGATGATTAGTTGAAGGTTCGTGGATAGATCTATTACACTTTTAGCATTCAATCTTTCATTATATTCAAAAAGATTTTTATAGCCCTCATCTCTTGATTTAAATTGTATTCTTAAAATGTGAAATATTTATCTTTCATGCCCATGTAATCCCCATCCCTCGGGAGTGGATTTCAACACATGGGTTTTAAATTGAAGGAATTCTATTCAATAAAAGAAACTATGCTTAGCAAACTTTAAATTTGCTGGTGTAATATATATAGTTCATAAATGGGAATTTTCTTTATCTGTAACATTCTTAACCCCTCACTCTGCTAAAACAAAAGATGATGCCAAATGCATTAATCATTTTAGAAACATGAGCAGGAACGGTATTTTTTCAATACCTGCTACACATCATGACATTTGCGACTTTACACATAAATAAAGCAAACTATTTCTTATATAAGGTAGTATTAAAAATTCACTAAGAAAATTTAACAGTGTTTCTGGCAAAAATATGTTTTTAAAAGATATTTGAGAATTTAGCGAAACACCCTGAAAAAATATGGAATGATACGATAAACGGTGTAGGTATTTTATATAAATTCCATGCAAATATACAAGCATTCAAATTTATGTATAATATGTAAAAATAATGGAATAAGTTTTTGAAAAATATTTAATTTCAATCATATATTACAAACAAGATAATATAAAACAATAAACACTACTGTAAATTAAAATTGTAAAAATATTATATGGTAACATGTTGACTAATTTTACAATTCAGATTTTTTATGTATTG